>AZLU01000185.1:0-82128 GCA_002224055.1 Pezizomycotina sp. ARF18
GCCCACAGCAGCAGGTCGCCGCGCAGATTCGCCATCATCCGGAACCTCGAGGACGCCTGCCGCCCAAACGTCCTCTACCACCCGACCCCTGCAACATCAGGCGAAGGTTTCGGCCGGATACCCGTTTTCACGGAGTTCGAGGAGGAGTGTGCGCCGCCCCGGGAAAGCTTCTCCGGGGCCGCCGGCGACCGAAACGGCCCGCTCGCTACCGTCACCGGCATCATCGACTGGGGATGGCGCTATGGTCGTCCGGACGTACTCGCCCGCGCTCCCATGGTGGCTCTGGAACAACCGCACCTACCTTAACTGAACACCAAGAACAACTCCAAGGAACGACGATTTCGACCTTACCCGATCGGGGCTACGAAGGCGAGGACGGCCTTATTATGGGCGTGGTATAAGGACGAGGCGGGCCAGGTCAATGCGCGGGTACCTGGAGGACGCATTTGGGAGAAGGGGAGGTTCGTGCGACGGTTTTGGAGATCGCTGCTTGCAGGCGTGACCCTGGCCGGGTACGATGAGAAGGTTAGCCGGTTGTACCATGACTGGCAGGGGGTGAGGGACATGCATGTGGTGAAGAAGGCGGAAGAAGGACAGCAGCCGCAGCAGCAGAAGCAGCAGCAGCCGCAGCAGCAGGAAAAGCGAAAGCAGGAAAGGGGACAGGAAGAGGCGGTTGTGGGGAGACGGTGGAGGTGTTGAGGATTTGGAAGATGTTGGTCGGTTAGACTGGGTGGGTTGGGAGTGGCTGGGGACTGTTTTGTGATTTGTTTTGAGTTTATGAGTATGATATTGATGGATTCTTGTTTTTTTTTTTTTTTTTTTTTAATTTGTTTTGCCATTCCTTTTCTTTCTAATAACAGTGATAATATTTGAAGCTTTTTTAAAGTTTAAAGACGCACCTCCGACGATGGTTCGTTTTTTCAGACGGCAGAGATGGAAAATCGTGCTTGTGCAGGGCTGGCGGAAGAAGAATTTTCAAAGCGTCAAATCTGAGTTCAATGGAGGGCTTGGAACACTCCAGAAAACTTTTTCAAATGTAATCGTGAAATTGAGTTTTGAAACGGATGGCGTTTTGGAGTTCTGGCGGATTCAAAGCAACAAGTGATCAAAACAAAACTCTGAACGACGGTAACACATGAAAGAAACCGAAACGAAGAAAAAAAATGAAAAAACATCTTCTGATCTGCGGAGGTTTGGAAAACGCGACTTCTGAAGAAAGAGGGTTGTTTAATCGATGCTTCTTTTCCGCACTAAAACCGCAAGAACAATTTAGTAGAGGACTGAATATCCACGTACTTAGAAGATTGTTGATCCATTGGCTCTACGATCTTTGTAGTACGCCTCCCCGTACGTAGGGACTGATATTCTCTGACGAAAAAGAGACGGAAATAAGGGTAACAAAACTCGATTGTCTGTTGAGCCATCTCGGCAACGGAATCCAATGCTAGAGATCTGAATTTTTAAAAACAAAGTGACGACAAGAGTTAAAATAAGGACCTATAGAGGGCACAGGCTGTATGGCCATTCGTCTTTGGAAACAAAAGTTTCCATGATTGCGCCAGGCTTTTATGTTTCGCATCCTCGTTCAAGGTTGACACGCTGGAATAATAAACGCGGCCAAGGTGAAACCTCTCTCTAGATCTGTGAAACTATCCGGAATATTGGAACCGTGGGCCGGCGGGGCCAAACTGCAAGAAAAATTCCACTATGAAACTCTCTGGAGAGGAGGAAGTTGTTTCCTTCTCATGGGACCAAGGTATTTTGAATTTGAATGGTGTATCAGTATCCATTCGGTTCTCCGCCGGACTTAAAAGATATGCACGAGCCTATCTGTGATTCAAGGTGTGTTTCCGTACTCCGAACACTCCCTCCTTTGCGAAACTGCACATTCCATTCCTAGATCCATATCCGAAACACCCCCCACCGGAAAGGAGGTTCTCTATTCCCTAGAACCCGCACCCTCATTATCTATCACCACCATCGATCTGTAAGGCAATGCCTCCGCTTCCAGACGCCCACAGCTGCCCCACCTACGGCGGCGTCGCCCGTCTCAACGACATCCGCCACAGCATCAACGACCGCCTGGCCACGGACGAAGTCGCCGTGCGCATCACCACGTAAAACCTCGGCAACGCCGACGCCTGGCCCCGGCCAACAACGACATCTTCAGGAATGACGTCCCGGATGTCGCTCACTGCCCCGGCCGATTTTCTGCGTCGAGCCCGAAGAAGCACTAGACAGCTGGTTGCCGACAACCGCTTCCTAACCCTCTCCACGCGCTACCGTATAACGCCCGCAGCCGTCATTTTCATTTGGCGGGGATGTAGCCCTGCAATAACCCTAATCCGAATATACCCGCGGGTCTGATGGACCCAGGACCGGAACGGGCGGTAGATTGGAGCGGCGCATTACACATTCTGGGCGCCCTCGTGCCTTCTCTGGTCGAGGTTTTCCCCGGCGGACGGCACGTATGATGGAACCGACTCGAAAATCGACCGGTCGTAGACGAAAACGCCGGGGTTATCAAGAATTTTCGCAATGCACAGGACGTACAACCCCGCGAACGACCCGGCCGCTTACCACGTCCGCGCTTAAATGATGTGTTACCGCCGTATTCGACGACTGCGGATGCGCACCGCCGAACGCGGTACCGCACCCCGCGACGGAATACGGCTGGATATGGCGCCAGCGTCGCACCACCCCCCCGACGGACTGGGTACCCGTAACCGTCTACCTCGCACCCATGAGCATCGACACAATAGTCCGGACATCCGGCAAGGTCTCCAAGTCGTTCGTCGACCAAGACTCCCCGATCTACAATCCCGCGACTGGTTCGATTTTGCAAGTCAACCCGATGCGCCAATTACGGTTTAAACTCCTTATTATCCACGGCGAAGGGCCGGAGGATAGGCGCTGCTGACGGAGATGTACGCCGAGGCGCGTAACACCGACGTGGGGACGGAAGGGATGTATGGCGTACGCGGGTGGAGGGAGGTTCTGTTGATATTCCAGATGGAGGATAACGATGGGTTTCCGGCGGAGGTCAACGTTGAGGTTAGGAAGGTTTTGGAGAGGGTGTTGGAGTTTAGTGATGAGTACTGGGGCGGGTACGTTCGTGGGGCCTATGGGGCAGGAGTATTTTGGGAGGAATCCAGCGGGGCAGTGGGGCGGCGGAGTGATTGACCTGAGGAAAGGAGGCAACAAGAAGCGCCAAAAGGAGGTTAAGAGAGGATAGAGTCATCCCGAAAAGAGGGTAATTCGGGAACTTTCTAGCAGAAAAAAACTTGCACCGACTCGGATTTGATCGCTTTCGGACGTCGTCCAGTATCTGCTCTTTTCATTCGACCATAACCGCCGGTAATTTCTGTCGATATTTCTTTGTGTGAATCATAACTGGGTTATGGCCTTTTTTCCTAAGTTTTATTGAGCATAGGCAGATTTCTGTGTGAATGCAAGTTCCTTATGGCTGACGGACTATAAGTTCCATTGTGTGCACATCATTGATTTTGCGCTTCTACTTCTACGATGTCAAGACTTTATTCTATATCACAGGCTATATCGTCCTCTACTACCAAACTTTAAAAAAAAAAAAAAGGAATCTTTTTCTGGATCTTCCGCAACGAAGCGATCATTATTTTACAGATTAAATGATATCCCGAAACGAGAAAACTACTCGTAATGTACAGAGTACTTGATCAAGAATAAATGGCGTATATACTTAATAGCGTAGATATACAATCCCCTATGTCGTACAATGAAAATCAAGGTTTGTATGTTAAGCCAGTCGGGGAAAAATATC
The DNA here is from genome assembly GCA_002224055.1 of Pezizomycotina sp. ARF18. NCBI lineage: Eukaryota > Fungi > Ascomycota > Pezizomycotina sp. ARF18. The sequence continues at coordinate 3,800 of AZLU01000185.1, forward strand.
AGAAGACCAAAGAGAAAACAAAAGCGCAGGACAAGAAGCTCATATTGGGCAACATCCAACACCCCACAGAGAAGACACATAGCTCAGGACAAAGATCAGAACAAACTAGCGACTTTCTGACGATTTCAAATCAAGGTCGGGTTGCAAAGTGTAAGAGCTAGTAACTCTCAGCAAGTATACGACAAGGATGTGGTCTTTTGACCCGAGGACAACTTTGCAATATTGTCGAAGTCGGGCCTTAGCATCCAATTTGAGTATCGTCCATCGCCTCAGGATATTGTCAACAGCGTATCGGATGGCGACTGAGGCTCCAGAAGTAGCGATCCAGAGAGCGGAATGACAAAGCATGACCCCAACAGCGCCCTCCACGGACATAATTGCGGACAATTCTCAGCGCACCAATAATATTGCCCAAGTTCAATACCTATCCTACGCGTACTCAGTTCAACATCAATCCTTAAGCACAAGTGTGGGATATAGGACCATAAGTTTGACATAGATATTATGACGGATTTCTTTCTTGACCTCGGTTTACATGATAATCAAAACTACCGTCCGAAAATACATTATAAATAGCACCATCCATTACCAATCCATCTGACAATACTACAATATTTTTCAATGCGCCTTATCTCAGATTATCCTGGTGATAATTCCTTAGATACCTACAAGCAGTCCATATACTCATACGACACCAGTAGACGAATTCACACCGGTCTCAGAATTCCACGGAATCCGTCCGTGCTCTCAAGGTGGTTAAAAGGATCATTGTCCCTTGCGCAAATTAGGTGACTGTAAAACAGCAGAAACCGTCTTCAAGAAGCCCTACAGTGCGACCTACCAATGCTTCCGTCCTGAGCACAAGGCAGCCTATACACCCGATATCGATCCAGGTTGCCATAGTTGTATAGCCATGTTCAATTGCAAGAAAGGTAGGAGCAAAAGAAGCGCAGAATCGCTAGAGAGTTGGAGGTGAGCGCCAGACGGAGAAAAAAAACAGACTAGCAAGCGCTGACACAGGAAATAGGCGACCATCTATGTTCCCTGCTACGTTGGTTGCATATGCACACGCCGAAATTTGGTGCCGGCTTACCGGCACATGAAAATTTCTAAAAACTTACAAAGTGTAATAAGCCAGGCATTAAATTACAAGCCACACTGCGTGGGGAAATCGATTTCGAGATACCGTTCTTTTTTTTTTTTGTTTTTAGAGATTCGAACCAGATTGCGTTTGTCACAACCCGTTCTATCAAATCAGTATATTAGCAATGAACTCCATGTGTTTTCTAGCGCACCACTATAATAATTTTGCGAATACGGTTATATAGAGCTATCAACTTCATATACGCTCTTCGCCATACGAGCAAAGTTCAAATATCCGAGATCGCCAAAAATTAGATACTCCGCGAGGACCGATACCTAGTTGAAACTCCTCCAACAATGAGTCTCAAATCATCAGTTTCTCGGCCCCCTAACGGCAGTCAGTCTCTCCGAGCCAATATGTTAGTAGTACTATAGTTTGGGGAATGTAAAATGCCAGGGCATGCAAGCGGATTCTTATAAAGCCCGTATCAGTCGTACCACCTCGACAACGCAGGACGGAAAGTGGGAGCTATTAATATGATATATAATCCCTGAATATCTTGTGTTGGTGGTCCTTAATAGGACACCTGAGCAGAGACCTCTTCGAAATATAGTCACTCTATTCGCCGCCCCCCCCCCCCCCCCCCCCCCCCCCCCCAACCGTGGTGGTCAAGTCACCATCGTCCACTAAACAAGTAAACAACATAAGTCAAGATGACCTTCAGATATCCCCGAGTCCCAGAAATAGGGATATTCGTCGTTGCCCTTAAACGAATTGCCTTCATCGTGTTCATCTCAGTCAAACCCAACGGAGGATAATCCGATACCTCTTCCAAGTATCTGTAGACTCACTCGAGGAGTTAGCAAATCGCTTTTTGCCAACATTCAACGGCTGTCCCAGCCCAGTTACACCGTTGAAGATGCTACTACGCTTCAACTTGAAGGCACTTGCGATTATATATTTCGGCAAAAATAAAGCTTAATAGCGAACAGGCTGGGTCAACGCCACACAGAACCTGCTTCTTCATAATGGATTCCCAACCGATGATTATGGCAAACCTATTCACCACCTCGCTGCAACCTTGGGCTTTTTGCAAAGCCAGTCGCTCAGCTTCGGCATACCAGAGGTACTCGAATACGATGTGCGGAATGGGAAGGAAAACCATTAGGATGACGATACAATCTTCTAAAGCATCTAAATGGTTTCGCACTTGCTCCGTGTTACCATAAACTCACTTTTTCCCAGAAGAAAGGCATTGTTCAACAAATAGTTGACATTATCATTGAACTAGAAACGATAACGTTTCCTACAGCTGGCCGGCTGGTAGCAAACAACAGTATGCCGGATGAGTTAGCTCTCGGCGACCCTACCACGGCGAGTACGCTGAAAACGGATTGAAGGTCGCAGGTTTTGGCATGAGCATCATGGACCTTTTCATGCCAACTGAGCCGGCTCGTACTCCACCACCGGGACATGTATCCGAGAAACATCTTCGTCAGCAGTGACGTACCTACTCAACCCTGCGATGTCTGCGCCGAGAATACCACGGTAGAGCTTGAGGGTGAGACTTGCCTACCAGTCGACTGCTATGATAGAGCAATCAACCCCAATGCAAAGTTCAAGGCCGAAGGAATCATTGACTGGGACCAAACCATGGCTGTGCCCACAGTCTTGGCAAGGAAGCCGCCCGCATGGCTCTGGCGGAGAGACGACCGCCATTGGCTAGACCACGGTGGTCATTGCGACTGCGACCTCGAGGATGCAGACATGCATTTTAGCGACGTGTACGCTGACGGGACACCTCCCTCCGAAGAAGATTGCAGCTTGAAAGCTTATTTTGATGATATGATCGAGAAGCGAATTCCTGGCTACTGCGAGGATGCTTATGGGAAAAGAGGAGATACATTCGCTCCTTGTGGAGGTTGTTGTTCGAAGATTTCCCTAGCACCGCGGACAGATTGAGATTAAAAAAACTCCTCGAGGATTTTGAAAAGGACTATGGCGCGGTCGAACGAAACGAAAAAGAAGAGCTAGTCCTACAATGGCTCGCAGATGGGATGTCAGATTGTGACGGTACTGGTGGGTAGTATCGAAGGCAATACAAACCTAGATGACGCCTAACCGCTGCAGTAAGCCTTTACGGAAAGGATGATTTCAGAGACTCCAAACATCGCTCATCGTAAGTACACCAATGTTGGTAGTAACATCCTTATTATGATTGAAATTAAACATCGAAGTATATAATTTATAAGTAGATGTGGTTAAAAAGGAAGTCTTTCTATACACTATTCCTTGAGTCCAAGTCTCGACTAGCTTATTGAAGCGCCAGGGTATCTGGAAATAAACTTCCATGAATCTGATTTCCGTATTAAAGTACTTTAGTTTACAAAAAAATTATTATATCGTAGCCTCTCACCGTATTGATACTGTACAAGGATTAAAAACAAAATTCAAAAATTCATGCAGTGCAAATAGCTGTGGTGGAATGATAGTGCGGGAATAAATCAACACGCAATGAATCTATCAGCTCTTACTGCGCTTTCAACAACAGAGGGAGGAGATAGATAGGACCCTTCCGGCTCCCGATAGCATCCAAAGTGGCGGTGACAAACTCAGAAACTCCGATCTGCTTGGCCCGAACGGTCCATTCGGCTACGGGAAGTTCTTCGAAAGGACATCCTTCTTCAGCTTCAAAGTGATCCTTTAGTTCTTTCGGAGCGACACTGTGTCCGCTAGTATGATGGACGAAAGAGAGGAGATTTTCCTCACAGCTGCTGGCCGGGACTTTTCGTTTAAGTTCGCGGAGGATCCCATCGGCGATGACGTCTGCGGGAGCGTAGTCGATGAAACCCTGCGCGTTTTCCAGGATAGGAACCGCTTTGAGTACCCGGCTGTACTTCAGAATCGAGTTTATCACGTCCGTGGCGGGAGCGCTTTCGCTGACCGCAGCGCAGGCTCGGTGGATGCAGACGGGTAACCGAAGCTTCTCCGATACCTTCTCGAGGTACCGCTCGCATGCCCATTTTGCCGCTGCCAAGCCCTCACTCCCATCCGTCGGAGGGGCCATTGGCCGACGGAAGCTTCTTCCAGACTAGTTTTGCCAGAAAATGGGACAACGCGCCCGCTCGAGATGAGGTGGATGGGTATTCGCCGGGGCGCTGCGATCTTAACGAGCTGTTTGGTAAACGTAACGGACCTCTCACGAATGGATTGATATGAATTTAACAACGACCCACTCACGCCGGCGTGGACAATGACATGAACCTCTCTGGATAACTTGCTGATATCTGCCTCGCTGAGGCCGAGGTTCGGCATCATTACGCTGCCGACGTGCGTCTCCACCTTTGCGTAATCCGGCGTGTTGTTTACGGGACTGAACTCATCTACCTTAGGCACAGCGATGCAGTGCACTTTCGCGACGGTGTCATCTTCCACCAGCATACGGAGCAGCGTTCGGCCGAAGAACTCTGTAGACCCTGTTAGCAGAACCACCTTACCCTTGGACGGCGGCTCTGAGGCCTCGAAATATTGGATTCGGAGAAGCTCGTCGGAGACCGCTGTTTCGGCTTCCCAGTCAATGGCATCATGCAGTGATTCCGTAGAGGCCTAATCGCAAATTAGCGTAAGCAAAATCGGATTCTAATAGGAAAACTTACCTTTTCTGCCAATCTCTCCTCTTCAGTTTTGTTCTTCTTGACGTCTATGCGTGCCGCCATGCTTCGCAGCGCGTCATATTGAAATAGTTCTGCGAGACCGACGTCGACTTGAAAAGCTTCCCAAATGCTGGCCTGAAGTTTCATGACGAGGATCGAATTACCCCCGAGATGGAAAAAGCCTGTCTCGTGGTTAATTTGAACAGTTTCAGTCACCGATGACTGCAGAATCTCCCTCCACAGCGATTTCAATTTTGATTCAGTGGTGGTAAGGTCCGCCGCTTCCTGCGAAATATCCATGGCGGGGAGTTGAAGAGTATCGATGGCGTCTCTGTCCTTCTTCCCGTTGGCATTTGTTGGAATGCGCTCAACCGGTACCATCATCGCCGGCATCATGTACGATGGCAATGGAAGGTTGAAGAGAAGCTCCTTCAGGAACCTCGCGGGATTGCTTGGCGTACTACCCGATGAAAAGACGACAAAAGCGACGAGGAATTGCGGATCCCCGCGTACCGAGAGAGTCGCATCGGCTAGACAGCCACGGGCGGCGTCGAGGATAGTGTTCGCGATATCGTCAAGCTCGATGCGGAATCCTCTGAGTTTGATTTGTGAGTCGCCGTCCATACGGCCAAGGAAAACAATTGACCCATCCTCAAGCATGCGACCTTTATCGCCGCTTCTATAGAGCTTAGTCCAACCAAGAGCGGCATCTTCCGACGAAGCAAAAGGGTTTTTGACGAACTTGCTTTCGGTCAGCTTAAGGTTATTAATGTATCCAAGACTGTTGTTCGCTCCTGAAACACAAATCTCGCCTGGAAAACCGGTCGGCACCGGCCTCAATTGCTCGTCCAGGATAAAGACAGAGATGTTTGGTAATGGGCGGCCGATGGTAGGGTATTCGTGTCCTGTCCCACTCTGGATATTGGTGTAGCATACATCCGTCTTCGTGAAGATACCGAGTTCTGTCGGGCCGAAACAATCCATAAGTGACAGGGTTGTAAGGCCCAGCTGTTGAAACTGTCGCTGGAGGTGCAAAGTCATGTTCTCACCGGCTGACCAAGCTAGTTTCCAATTGAGCACCGTTTGAGATGCAGATCACCATATTGGAGAAGAATGGAATACTCTGTGGCGTAGCTAGGGTGAATGTGATTTTTCGTCAAGCATCAGTTCTGCTAGCTTCTTGGCTTGTACGCGGATAGTTCGCGGCGCGACTATCAATTTTCCGCCGCCAAGCAGAGCACGGAAAATTTGGTACAGAGAAAGGTCAAATCCGAGAGAGCTCTGCTGTAAGACAACTTCCTTACCACCGCCGGTGTACTGGTCTTCCAGCGTTCCGCTCATCGCATTGAGTAAATTGGTTTGTGTGAGCAGGATTCCCTTTGGACTTCCGGTAGATCCGCTGGTGTACAATGCGAAAGCTGGGAGGCCCATTTCTGAACGGTCTTCCACCGTAGACACGGATCCGTACGTAGCCGCTAAGCATGACACATTGATGATTGGCGACCCTTCCACACCCAGATTGCGGGCCAGATGTAGAGTATCCGGTTGACAGATTACAGCCGACGGCTGGCAATTTTGGGAAATAACAGCCAGACGCGCAGGCGCATTCTGGACATCGAGCGGTGTGTATATAGCGCCCAGCCTCGATATCGCCAAGAGAGACGCTATGCTATCACTCGACGGTTCCATGAGAACGGCGACGTACGACCCGACCGTCACTCCGGCGGCTGATAATGCCCCGGCAATGGTATAACTCCTCTGTGTGAGCTGGGTGTACGTCAGGATGTTGCCGTATCCATCCTTGACAGCAATATCATCACCTTGCCTCTCTGCAACGGCATCGACGTGACAGCTTAGGGTCGATTGAAAACTTGTCGGCATCCTTTGACCAGCTACCAGAGAGATGCCTAACCTAGCGTCTAAATTGCTATACAGATTATACGTGTCGAGCGTTTGCAGAGGTGATTCTGATATTTCGTGCAATAAATGAATATAACTCTTCATCAGTATGTTGCAGGCATCAGCGGAGTAGAGGTCGTCTCGCATGGATATCGATAGGTAGCATGTCTCCTTTGTCGGCTCCGTAACGCTCATATAAAGGTCGTAAGGGAGGATAGCGTCATTTACCCCTCGTGGCCGAATTTCGCTCTCTCCAAGGGCAGCTTGCGGAAGTGTTCCCATTCGGTAGTTGACGAGCACTTGGAATAGAGGCGTATGACTTTGAGATCTTGGCACGTTCAGCTCATCCAATAACGCTTCAAATGGCAATCTCGAGTTAGCGAGGGCGGCAAGGGCCTTCTGGGCTGTAGTCTTGGCGATATTGGATAAGAGCTCTTCGGAGCGATGTCGCTGGAAGCGCAGAGGGAGGATATTCAAAAAGACACCGATAGTGTTGAGAAATTTCCGCTCCGTCCTATTGGCATCCGCGATGCCGATGCAAACCTCATCCGTAGAGAGGAGCTTGAATAGAAGCGCCTGAAGTACTGTCAGGTGAAAATGAAACGGCGTGATACCCAGTTCTTGACTAGCCTTCTTCATCCTCCAAGCCTGCTGGGGAGATAATTCGCTGTGGCAGTATGGGTACCGTACACGTTAGTTACGGAACGCGAGCGGACTCGGGAGAAGCCGAATAACGGTAATGTTGGCGGAAGATCTGGGAACTCTTTCTTCCAGAATGTTATTTCATCTGCCAATTGTCCGCTCTTAACTCGGTTCCTCTGGCTCGTAGCATAGTCAAAATAATGCGCAACGTCCGGATTCAACGGTCGCATTTCGTATGCTTGGGTAAGTTCGCGAAGGAACAGGAAAAAGCTCGACCCATCCATAAGGATGTGATGATAGCCGAATACCATCGTACTCCAAGATGATGAACGACGCAAGAGAGTGGCGAGGCAAGTGTTCCCTTTCTCCAGGTCAAAGACGTAGCTTCTTATACGATCAATCTCCTCCACTACATCGGCATCGCTGGTAATTTCCTTTTCTTCCAACGCGACCGACGGTTCCTCAAGGACGCTCTGCATTCCTTCACCACTTTCGGGATGCATGAAAAAACGTGTTCGGAATATTTCATGCCGAGAGATGACGGTTCGAAAGGCTTTCTTCAGCCGTGCAATCTGGGTCGGACCTTTGATATCGTAGGCGAGAACGACATTGTAGGTCGATGGGTTATCAGAGTACGCTTTCAGGAACCATAGCCTCGATTGGGCGTAGGACATTTGCGCCTCTCTCCCGAATCCCGACTCTTCGGAGGTTTTGGCATTCGCCGATACTGTGTCTAAGCTTGAAGGTTTTCCCATTGCTTCCTCCAAAGCTGATACAGCGCCGGACTTAGACTCAACTTCGAGTATAGGATCCTGCTGCATAGTGCCATTGTCATGATTCTTGTTATGGGTATATCAGTATCACGTTATCTAATTTGGGAGAAGGATATTCGTACCTTGTTCGATCCAACATTCTCCGTCTGTTCCGCCGCGAGTCCATTGGAGACGTTCACATCCAGGCCGCTATCGCTAGACGCGTTGTCGGACCGGTCCTCGATATCTTTGGCCTCCTTACCATCGCTATCCATAGCAGGAGTTCCAGGACCTATAGCTAACGCGCTCGTTGGCAATTCCTTTTCTCCGACGGCAGTCTCGTCTCCTGAGCCTTTGGGCAATTAGTTTCGGACCTAGAAAGACCTCGACGCAGTTATGAATATCTTACCTCCTTTTTCCCGCGAAGCGAAAAGCTTTTCCACGACCTCCTCACAGAGTTCTGCCGCGCTGCTACCACTAAGAACCTTCATGACAGGTATATCGATCTTCGTTTCCTTGATAAACCACGATCTGATCTCGATGGCCACCAATGAATCGATTCCCAGTTGCATTAAGGGCGCCCTTGGGAAGATATCACTCTCACTAATCTGTAGCATCTTGGCGAGCTTCATAATGAAGGCCTTTTGAAGGATTTCGTTAGCTTCTTCTGCGCTTGCCGCTCCGGCGAGCTGCTGGCTTATCTGGGCAACAACGGCCACTCCCTCCTGTACATCATCGTCGTCTTTGGGTCTGCAATGCGAAAATCTGGGGTTGTAAAACCACGGCGGTCGCTCGTCGTCAAGGTATCGGCTAACTGCCAGGCCCACCAGTAGCTCCGGGCATTGTCCCGAGTCCGGTCGGCCTGCCACGATGGCTTCAGCGAAAATATGATGGAATTCAGCCTCGGAGATCGAAAGGCAGTGGTTCTTTTCCGAAGATACTCTTCCAGGTTCTTTCCAGACCGAGAGACGTAGCCTACTTCCGCGAGCATGCCAAGGTCAATCACAGATGCAGTAAGACCATTTTTCCTTCGTTGGTGGGTAACACCTGCCATGAACATGTTGGCGGCTGCGTAATTGGACTGGCCGGGGTAGCCAGCGATCGCGGAGACGGATGACAACATGACAAAGAAGTCTAGGGACACTCCATCGAACAGATCGTTGAGATTTTCGGTGCCTTCGACTTTCGGCCCCAAAACATCGGCCATTTCCTCAAAGCTCATATCGACAAAGAGGCTATCCCGGAGAACCATGGCCGCGTTGACGACACCGCCAATTGCGGGCATTTTCTTGCAGATGTCGGAATGAACCGAACGAAGTGCTTGCTTTTCGTTACATCCATCGAATAGACCTTGACGTTCGCTCCTGTGCTGCGCGCTTCTTCCAGCCATTTAGGGTTCACAACCCCGGTTCGACTTGTGAGTACCAGATTCCGAGCTCCATTGCGGATCATCCAGCTTCCGAGTGAAACGCCGAGTCGCCAGTCATGCCAACCAATAGGTAAGTTTTGTCTTCGTACAAGAGATCCCTGGGATTAATTTGCTTCACAGTCGTCAGGTAAAAGTCTCTGCCAGTCCAGTCCAGCATGCAGAAGCTCGAGTTTTCTGCGACGCCAGGTACGAACTCATCCGGTAGAATGTTCCTGAAGATAGTCACATCTTGCATAGCCACAGTAGTCGCGTTTGCCCTCGAGACAGCCGCGGTAAGACTCCTTTCAGGCCTGAGGGACCACTATGAGAGAGCACGTCACTGGCTTCGTCACCGAAATATGTCGCGATCTTTCGGATAGCACAAAGCGGGGCAAAAAACTTTCAATGTCAGAGCACACGCTGTCGGAACGTCCTTCGGAGAAATCGACGAATTTGAATATCGCGTTGGGAAGAAGCTTCTGGATCTCGCGTCGTGGTGCCAGGGCTGGATATGTATCCAAAAATCATCTCCGGGGACAGGCAGTTGCGAAGTGGTGCAAATCACACGGACGCCGGCCGTCGCAGCTCTTCTAAAGATGATTCTTGCAAGCGTCTCCTCGGGCCTGTGAAGCAAAGGACGCCACCAACGGGCACATCTAAAAGGAGTTCCTCGGCAAGCATCTCCGCTGCAACCAATTGAAGGTATCGCTCTTCGTCATCGGGCAATACTTCGCATGGGTACATCCACTCCACGCTAGTCTTAACGACGGATGAATTGGATCGCGAAGCGGCCAGTACGCGTTGGCCAGTTCCAAACGCCGTCCCAACGCACAAGTACAAAGAACTCATACCGGCAAGAAACAAGGGTCGTAGCAGAGAAAAGCGCACCAATATCTGGGTATGACCGAGAGGCATTGCTGGGGAAGCGATGACCGGCGTTCCTTGTTGCAACATATAGTAACCATTCGTATTAATAACGTCAACAGTATATTCAGCTGTGGATACTTCCTTTTGCACTATTCTTCCTGAAGAATTCAGTCTTGCATTTAGATGGTGGTCAGGAATAATTCGAGGAATCAAAGGGTGCCGTCGTGTTCCACGGCAATTTCAGGCTCGGTAGTCCAGAGTACCTCCGGCCCTAGAGTATCCTTTATCACCAGTCGCAGGAGAGCTTCCGTCAGAATTCGAGCGTCGAAATTTGCAACGGCGTTTGCACTACCGCTAATGTCCATCATTTGCAGGTTGAGATGCGGCATTTCATTCAGCAGTGTACGAGCCAGGCCGACAGTCATGTTAGAATGAGGGTTGTCAGTCCTGCCAGCCTTGGTAACCCACAAAACCTGCTTTGCTTTACTCAGCAGCTGCTGCATACTCCAAAGAGTCTCAGTCGACAACGATTCGAAATAGGTCTATCGAGCTCTGTCAGGCACAGCACTGTCGCCGAAGGTAAAACCAAAGCGGCGTTGACCGATTCAAAGTCATCGAAGATGACAGTACGCTGCTCCAATGACGGAAGAGGCCGATTACTTGATGTATTAGCCTCGAAACATGGAGAGTCTTCCCACCGATAACGAGTAGCTGTTCAATTTGGGGAGCTGGATCGGATCCAGTAAAGGGTCCGTAGTAACTTGACCCTGTCGTCCAGTGCCTGACTGGCGATGGAGGAGTATACGTGTTTCGAAGGTTCATCCGTATCGTGCAGAAGGGTGTCAATCCCGGAGAACCCAGATTCTCGCAGGATTTATCCCACTGCATCGTCGTGACGGTTGGAACGAGGCGACGCCCATCGTCACCCCGAGCCACCAACCAGGTAGCCCGGCTGTGATGAATGAGGTACGTAGGGAATCTGCTGTAGGCTCCAAGAGCAGTAGATAGCCTCCAGGCCTCAAGAGACGCCTTACATTTGCGTTGTTTCTTTCAGCCTTCGGTAGCGTGTAGGACGCTAGAGGCTATGACAACGTCGAACGAGTGAGGGGCGAGCCCTTGTTCCTCTGGGTCTCTTTCAGCGTTGAAAACCTTGAAAGACATTTTGTTGCCGTGGGCCTCGAAGCGTTGCGCTGCCTTTTCGAAAAATCCGGTCGAGATATCAGTGTACACGTAAGAAGAGAAGGCTCCGTCGATGCTGTCAAGGACGTGCTTCGTCGCTGCCCCGTCCCAGCTCCTATCTCGCAGACCTTGATATCGGATATCGATGTGCTATTTGCTTTGCCATGCGCGAGATATGGCTGTAATTCCGGACAACCCTAGCGCGTCATCGTAGAGGCGTTGGAACATATCCCCTTCCGTCAAAACCTCCAGCATGGCTTTTTCTCCCTTAGAACAGCAGGGAAATTCTCCGCAACTGTCATTGCCACGCGTAAATCAGTCGTCTCCGGGAATCTGCTCAGTTCTGCGAGAACTTGTTCGCGTGTATCGTTGGCCCAGGCCTTTTGATAATAGGGTGTCTGCCGAGGTCAATATCTGAAAACAGGGACTCCATATATTCCCAAAGGCGCTGGTGGAACCACTCAAAGGTAACAACTTCATCTTTCGAGAACATTGCATATAATTCCCTTAGGTAGACGTGCGAGAGACGTTCTAGAAGGAGCGGAAGCTCGGAGCTTTCTAGGGCATTTCCCTTAGCTTTGTAGTTGCTTCCAACTCCCGTCGAGATGTCGACATCCCAAAGTTCGTAATAAAACAGACGTCTGTCATTAGATGGCTGGTTTGTTTCAGAGATTGCTTTCAAACTTAGACCTTCTATCTGGATCCCAATGTGACTTACGCCCTCCGTGCTGATGTCCACATCGGTGCTGATTGTCGACGGTGAGTTCGGCGATGGTGGTGAGATGCGCGAAGTATATGCGTCGATAGTGATATTCACCTCACCACTGGACCCAATGTTAGTAAGAGGCAGTACGCTGACCCGGATCCGCTCGAACCCCGTAGGAAGGTACGGATGCCAGACATTAGCAGTTGAGCCGATACTAGCGAAAGCTGATTGAAATGCGACATCAAGCAGAGCAGGATGTACTATGAGATCTGTCTTAATAGCCTCTCGAGGCCAAGAGGCCATGGAGATCGACTTGGACGTTCCTCGTTCTACCTTCTGCAATGCTCGAAACAATCCGTTATACTCTAACCCAAGTCCGAAAGGCTACGGTAGAACCGGTCGATATCAAGTGGTAGCATGTACCCAGTCTCGCTTTGCCTAGATGCCAGATTGGTCACAGACGGCTCACCAAAACTCAAACGGAGTCGACCGCTCGCGTTAACCTCCAGGTGCCGTCCGTTTGATTGGGGCATGAAGAGCACACGAACTCCGCCATGTCATCCTTTCCTTTTTATTCTTGAGAAATTTCAGGGCAAAGATGACTTCGACCCCCGCGTCGTTATCGGGAATAATGAGGGCTCGAGGCATGACAATATCATGGAGCTCTACGAAAGCAACTGGACGTTCTCCCCATAGGGACTTCGATGCTTCAACGGCCATGCTTATGTACCCCGCAGCGGGAAACACGACCTGTTGTTGAAAAACATGGCCCCGAAGCCATGGCATCTCCTCCAGGCGTACGATATTGCGCCAACGCATCTCGTGCGAAGAATCATCCGGTCGCCGATGCCCGAGCAATTCATGAATACGGTCATTGCGAAAGCGGACGTTCCTAGAGATGCGAGATTCCTTCCAGTGGATACGCTTGTGATCCCATGAATAGGATGGCAAATTGTCCAGAATCTTAGTATCAAGTGGCATCTCTGCGTCCCCGAAGGTTCGCCTATAACCGTCGAAGTCAATTGACGCTTTCCCACCTAGGTGTGCCCAGATGTAACCCAAAGCGTTAGAAAATGTTTCGACGCCGTTGTGACCGCGACGCAATAGAGCACAGTAGGGGGCAGGGGATCCGTTGCCGCCTTGATGGTTTGGGCTACGGGTCCTTCCAATGTTGGGTGGGGACCGACTTCTATCATCATGTCGAACGGGCCGCTCTCGCGCAACACCCGTTCAATAGCATGTGAAAAGAGCACTGATGTGTCATGTTATCGGCCCAGTAAATGTCCTTAAGCCGCTTGGTATCCGTGATCACACTGTTTGTAACGCTTGATATCCAGACACAAGAGTTAGAATTTGAAAGGGGCTGGACGTTGCATGCTTTCATGGACCGAATGTATGGCTCTACTGCTAAGTCCATGTGATGAGAGTGATACGCGTTATCAACCTTTAATATTCTAGTAAAGTGTTTGGTTCCAAGCATCTGCTGGGCTTCCTGAATCGCATCGGTGTCCCCAGAGATCGTCACGCTTGCCGGAGCGTTACTTGCGGCGACACAAAGGCGGCCAGCAAACTGGCTTGATTGACAAAGCTCGAGGGCATCGGTGAAAGAAATTCCGACAGCCATCATTGCTCCGGCGGGGCCACTATTTGACATCGAATGGCACCCGCGATAATAAGCGATTCGGATAGCATCAGAAGAGCAGATATATCCGGCCGCATATGCGGCGGCAATTTCTCCGGAAGAGTGGCCGACCACAGCGCTGAAGGAGATACCTGCGTGTCTTAGAACTTCTATCAAGGCAATTGGACCGCCGCGCAGAGAGGCTGTCCAATAGCGGCCTCGTAAACGCGTGAAACATCTTTTTCCGCCATAAGCTCGGCTTTCAAACACCATGTTGGTGGATCATGGAGTTTAGACAGCGATTTTTGGAGATCCTCGATGGTTTCCTCGAATACCTTGGAGGAGAGTAAGAGCTCTCGGCCCATCTGAGGCCATTGTGCACCCTGCCCCGTGAAGATACCAAGAATCTTCAAGCTGTTTTCGTGATTGAAACGATTAGACGCGACCCCGAATTTCGAACCAGAGTCTTTGTGCTTTTCAATTGTTCGTCTATAGAAGCAACCAAGTTTTCTCTTTTTGCCCCCGAGAACGCGATTCTAACAGGAAGAACTGATCGACGTAACTGTAAAACCCGCGATAAATTGTCGAGATCGATGGAAGTGCCGGTCTTGAGGAGGTTATAGACAGCCTTAACGTTTTGAACAAGAGAAGCTTCCGAGCTGGCTGAAAAGACAAATGGTCCTCCGGATTTAGATTCAACCCAAGATGTTTGGGCGAGCTCTGATTGTGGCTGGTCCCCGAAGTTCTGGCTTTCAGGAATGTAGCTCTCTACGATAGCATGGGCACTGGTGACAGTGTTAGCAGAACGTTACTCAAAATTTCCAATTGCCTTCAAGTTGGACTTACTTTGTTCCACCGAAACCAAAGCTATTCACGCTAGCTCGGCGGGCTGGCCTGTTGATACGGCTGGCCACGGCTGCGCTGTGGTAGGGATTTTCAAATGGGTATAGAAAGGCTCGATCTTGGGGTTAAGGTTGTTAAAGAGTAGATTTGGAGGTATCATGCCTTTCTGTACCGCGAGGGAGGCTTTCAAGACCCTGCCAGCCCAGCACAACCTTCCAGGTGACCGACGACAGTTTTGATAGAGCCTATGAGTAATTGCTCATCTGGTCTATAATTTACTCCGGCCTCATCACCCGTGGTTCTGGGAAGAAGGCATTACGAACTGCCTCGGCTTCGATAGGATCACCAAACGGGAGTTCCGGTACCGTGGGCCTCGAAATATTGGCATCGGTCCGCTTCTTGGCGGCAGTCTAAACCAGCCAGCTGATACGTCCGCCGGATTAGGGCCGCTTGGGCGGACGCGCTTGGCATGGTGATACCTGCTGTGCGGCCGTCGGAATTTACCATCGTTTCTCGGATAACGCTCCTGATGTTATCATTGTCTTTGACGGCTTGATTTTACTCCTTTCAAGACTACGGCGGCGAACCCGTCGCCTCGTGCGTACCCATCGCCTCGATGTCCACATCCTCGACCGCGAGCCTGGAGAAAAGCATGTGCAACATTGACTCGGCAATGTACGGCTCCGGGTTTAAAAATAAGATTGACCCCCGCGACAACCGCGATTTGCGATTCGCCGCTGCGAAGGCTGCGCACAGCTTGGTGAAGCGCGACGAGGCTCGAAGAACACGCCGTATCAATTGTGATAGACGGGCCCTTGATTTTAAGATGATATTCATTAGCATCAGGTTTTAGGAATTTGGTTTCGAGAGCCAAAAACTTTCTTACCTTCCAATCGAAAAAAGTAAGAGATGCGATTAGACAAGATGCTATTGGCGGTTCCTGTCGCCGCATATTTGGGAATCGTGTCGCCGTCCCGGAGCTGCGTCGCAGAAGTCCGAGGACATGACGCCCAAAAAAACAGAGGTATCGGAGCCGCGGAGTTGCTCGATGGAGGCCGGCGGACTCGATGGCTTCGTAGACCACTTCGAGTATGATGCGCTGCTGGGTCCATCGCCTCAGCTTCCGCCGGACTTATGTTGAAGAACGAGGCATCGAAGACGCGGTGATCCTGTGAAATGACGTAGGATTTCTGAACATTCGTGGTGCCATGGTGTTCTCCTTCAGGGTGATAGTAACTCTTGAGAGTCATCCGGTCAGGTGGGATTCTCCTAAGATATCGCGCGGTTCGCATAACAAGTCCCATAGTTCTGACGGGGAATTGGCTCCCGGAAAGCGAAGCGCGTGTCCTACCAGGGCGATCAATTCC
This sequence comes from Pezizomycotina sp. ARF18, assembly GCA_002224055.1. Classification (NCBI taxonomy): domain Eukaryota; kingdom Fungi; phylum Ascomycota; species Pezizomycotina sp. ARF18. Next base: position 19,821 of record AZLU01000185.1, read on the forward strand.
TTATCCTGAGCTGTCATCTTCATCTGTCTGATAAGCTTAGTGAATTCCGAAGAGGTTTGTTGAAAACTGTTGGTATTGGGTAGATCTAGAGATCCCTTCAGATTATGTAATTGATAAGGAAGAAGTGATTATTGTAGTAAAATAGTGATTTTGATTTTTTCAAAACTTATGACTGGTAAAATTCTCTTAATGAAAGACTATAGAGGACAAAACCTGTAATGTTCTCCTTGAAGTTCTATCTGCTTGGCTACTAGCTCGTGATTAAATAGCAATTCCTGCAGAGGCTCAATGGCGAGCACATTACAATGGCAAACACTTATGTCCTGTCTTAAACAAGACTATGCATCCGAAAAGCTCATATGAAATTTTGAAATAATCCTTTTTTGTTTTTTATTTGGGCTGAGAACCTGTGATATTATGATACGATCACCTCGAAGGATCCATGCCTATACCTTACGGTCTACCTTACTGGCCGACAACGTCCGGGATTGTTTGACCGGGCGGTTAGACTATGGCCGAGAAACGAGCTCTAGGTTCGTCACACTGTTATCATGTTATGCATGTAGAATTAGAAGTTTGCTTTTCTACCTACTAGTAGTGAAACTGCCTCATAATCCAACAAGAAACGTAGCTTAAGTTGCAGTATCTAAGCTCCAGCATTGTGTTTGGCAGGCCACCAAAAGGTACCCGGGTTGTTGGATGATTAAGATACCCACAGTCCCAGTGTCACGCAGTAACACGATCCTCCCAGAATCCAACGCAGCAAAGCAACTCCAAAGTCACCGCAAGTCGGAGAAGGTGCATCGAGATCCACCGTGCAAGTGCTGGTCATGCGGCACGGACTACCAACGCCGGGCAGCTTAATAGACCAAGCCAATAGAGTGATGCCTGAGCGATAGCGAATAGCTCGGACCATAGAGTGCACGCGACGTACTAACGGGTTTATAACTCGATAGAGTATAATAAACATGCCACGGATTGTGGTGTGTTGCGTATCTCTCCGTATACCATCGCGCGATAAGGCGATGCTCCGACAAAGTTGTCTAATCAAGCTCGAGATTCCGGAAGCTCTGTTAAAAGCCGTTGCGCAACAAAACCCGCATAACTTGCTCCGCCATTGCATGGATGTACCATGCATCCGGATGATAACTAATGTCAACTTCTGTGGTAATTGTTTCCGGCCCGGCCCGCCAGGGGTAGATTTTATTAGTTGGTCTGTGCGCGGAGTAGAATTTCATTTATAAGTCTCGCCGAGATTCTCAGACCCTACAGCCGAGATCCATCCCATATTCGGCAGCAAGGATGGAAACCCCGGGCATCTGCATACACCCTTAGACGCCATTCAGGAATCCCCGCGCCTGAAGTCATTCCCCCTGATCTCGAAGCTCTATTTCAAATCTAGCAACTGGCGATAGTTTAGTCTGCTCTAGTCATATTAGGGGGGCAGGCTAAAGTTTTCGTTGCGTCGTTTCTGCCCTGACCAGCCGGAGCCAAAGTTATCATGGCCGGAGACATATCCTTACGGCCGCCCAACAAAATTAGAAGCCCGCGATTTTTTTTTTATTGATTTTTTTCTGCCTCACCATGTGTTGGTCATTCTTCCCTAGTTTTATTCTCTTTTGTGTTGTCTCTTTCTCGTCTTGCTCTTTCTCAGGCTCAAGTGATTATGATCCCCATACTACGGCGGCATAGACTGTTCGCTATTATTTCTGGCCGGTAGACATCTCCAAGTCCGCTCGCTTGATACGCGATTGTCACCTTGTGTTGAGTATTGAGCGGCCTCCAAGTGGCTATACTGATAGCGGCGATGGCGGCAAATACCGAGCATCGTCATACTTCGATTGCGGGGCGGAATCTCCGGTGTGGCTTAACCGGGTTTCTAGCAGTACACGACCTCCGTGGGCGCTGGAACTAATGAAAAACATAACAGGGCTTCGAAATTGCCTTTAATGCGGTGGCACGAGCTTCATTCCGTGTTTACTATTGGCCTACCTTTCTATTACCCGGCGGGATGATGGGATTCTACTTGAATGGCTGTTGTCTAAGACAGGTGTTACAGCCGGCCAGGATAGCTCTCGAGTCAACATAGTAATTTCTAAATAGCATCCATCGAAGTGGGCCTCTGGCACGACTCTACAAGTGGCTTTATTATCCGAATTACGACAGCCAACAAAGTTAGCTCCAGCAATGGGCCGGACGTATGATAACCTCTCGAGCCGTATCTGTTGAGCTTCTCAGGCGGGCCAATTTGGGCAGCTTCAGCGCAAAGCGAGATGAAGCTAGGTCTGGACGGCTCCTCGTCTTTCTTCTTACAATCACTGATGGAGAAAAACTCGCTTGGGAGATTGTCTACTCCATAATACCTCGCTCTCTCCTTTTCCAGCCCAGAGCTTTCTCTCGCCATACTTGCATAAATGTGAGCAAGCTCACAATGAACTCATCCTAAAACCGTCTACTTACTGTCGTAGTGTGATGCAGTCGCTATGAAAAAGCAACTAGCACTATGATGGATGAAAAATGGAATGAATCTGCTAAACTAAGAACTAGCTAGGTGGGAGAGGGTCCTCTATATACACGACCGTCATTTTGGGTGTGGGCATCTGCACGACGACATTACTCTCGACCGATATCCAATTCTTTGTTCCACTAGCCTTTCGCAGGATTTACGTAACTATGCTCCCATCTCCACGAAACCCATGGATTCTCCGTGTTTTTTTTGCATTCATAGTCATTCTTTTTTGTTCTTTCATCATTTATCTCCTGCTTCTTGGGGTCCTATTGTTGAAACCTTGATATCCAATCGCTCGAGGCTTACGATCTTATTCAAACGTGTTGAAATGCTACTTTTCCAGCTACTATCGGGAAAAGCCTAAAAAAATAAAACAAAATAAAATAAAAAGTTCGAAGAAAGAGATAAAAATAGCTCCCACATCTGCATGAATTTCAGAATCCCTCGGCGCATTCCTGTGATAGAAGCAAACCGGCGAAGCCGTTGAGCGGAATGGACAAATTTGAGCAATTAGTCTCCAGTGACGTCTGATGGCTATGGGCTAGGAGTTCGACCTGGCTGGCACTTTTCATGGCCGGGACTATGCGTCTTGGACTCTAGCAAACCATCTTAGCGTCAAACCAAACGTTTGCTCTGCGATTCTGATGTCGCGGTCGGGAAGTCCGAGCTCAGGGACGACTAAGAAGGATAAGTCTGAGGTTTTTCGATCCGTATTTATAGGATCAAATTTTCAACAGGAATCTAATGCAAATGCGAGATACGCCATATCAATATTGCTTTATCAGAAATGATGCAGCTAATTACTAGGGTTTACCATTTTGCGATACAATGAAGGAAAGATTTGCGAGGCTGATCTCTTTTTTGATACTCTCCATTTCCAAAATCAAATCTTAGATTGTTCCAAATAGAGGAAGAACCGAATTTAGAATTTACATGACTAGATTCCGACGAATTGGTGGTTTCCGGGTAAAAGAGTATATGTACAAGCCATGCTAAGTTGGCAAGTTTTTCTTCCGCGAAAATCAGAATTCATCCTTAAATCTTGGTTAAATAGTCTCAGACGAATGATTCATTCAATGATTGCAGCCAATATGACATTCGCTTAGAGCGACCCATATGTTGACCCTTGTTCCCATGAGGAATTATACGAATCGGGGTACGGCCCGGGTATCAGGCTACTTAAGCGTTTATTGACCCTTATACTATGGGCATCACCTAAAAATATAGGAACCTACATAGAATCGTGAAATATAATCTGATCAATTAAAAAAAAATTTTTTTTTACTCTGCTGCGCTTAATCTCGCGTTAGATTCTGTTCTAAATGTGGTTATGTTTAGCGATAGGGCGCTTAATCATAAGCAAATCGCGGCAAACCCGTTGTAGGTCAGGTTTACTAGCTAACCGTTTTTTTCTCGGCAGCTTGATACAATAAAGACACATGCTTTCGTGTTTGGCTGAATCACTGAATTACTGAAACAGTGCGGCTTTGATAGGAGGCAAATCATCATGCGCTAGCGCTCACATCTCTAGCTCGATTTGTTCATGAACGATGTTGGCAGCTATCTACGATTTCTAACAATGTATTAACATGAATTGACCGAGTGACCAATAGATCTGACTAAGTAGCTGAGGGAACTTATGACGATTCGTATAACAATCTGACCATGCTATGAAATATAAAAATAGATATTTGTCCTGACACCGGCACGTCTGGTTCCAGAGTTAGCGAATTGAATATTTCACTGTGCAGTCCACCGGCGAGCCCCACTAGCAGCGTATTGATGCCATGATCCGATGATTCAGTAGTGGCGAGGCCAGCCCAATAGCAGAACGATGGAGTTTTACATCTTTTTAGATGCATTTAAATCGTGGGCGCCCCCATCTTTGGTCTTATTGGTATTCATCTCGTTCCTATAGCTATATAAACTAATTCGCTTGTCGAACATAGAAGCAATTCTTTCTGTCATTAGTCGGGTTTAGTGTGTTTTAGAATAGAATCACTTCAATGAAGCAAAACAGAAGACCCTGTCAAGCCAAATACCTCGACTCACAATGAGCTCTACAACATCTACGTCATCCTCATATTCACTCTGGTCCGACACTAGCGCGCCATCAGCACGGTCAGAACATATAGCAAGACCGCAGACCCCGTGGCCCGCAGTTCCTTTCGATCAGGATATATCAGAAGTTAACCCTCCATACTCATTCGAGAGCCTTCCTCCTCCTTACCCATCGGAGTCTCCTTTCCTTCCTCAATAAGACCGGAACAGCCCTCGTCAGCTCGTGAAATTGCGTTTCGCTCTTTTGAATTCCAATGGTACGAATTGGGAATTAACTGACCGCTATGCGAGACAACTCACGGGCGCATGTAACTTGTCCGCACATGTCACGGGAGTCTGAAGCCCCTCCAGACTCTCAGGTAGCACCATAGTGGGTCCATTTAGGCTCTGGCACCTGGATTCAGCGCCGTTCTATTTCTCCGAGTGATACCGGAACCCCAATCTCCCTTAGCCGCCCCAGTTGAGCTCTCCACCGCTCTCCAATCATTCTTCAAGATCTCTGGCGTCCTATTCTTCTTCTGAATACTCTGTGCCTCACATCGCCGACCACCTTGGAATCTCTTTTGACGACTCGTTCCATGCAAGGATGGAGCAAGGTTTAATTTTTGCAACGAATGTTGTGATTACCATTCGCGTCCCCGCCACGACCCGTAAGGGATAACATTTCACCTGATGTTACGTGCAGCTGCACAATGATGTGGGCATCGGGGATCCGGGTATCAGTCGTGGCCATTACACGCCTCGCGTTTCCCCAGACGATGATTCGGTTTCTAATCTCGACCTCGAAGAACATGTAGTCATATACTCCCCTCCTGATTCCCAACGCTATTCGCAAGGTCAGCAGCAGGCCAACCAAGCTGCAACCCCCCGATAGTTATGCCGCCGAAGGGTCGCCAGATTGGAGTAGACCGTCTTCAAGAGCCCCTAACCCACAGCAACGTAGAAAAACCCCCTTCCGGACACCGTGCGAACCCCAAGCATCGGTTCACCCACTAGACCAACAGAAGACTTTTGCACTCCAGTCTCACTATTTTATCTATAGTGCGCGTAGGTAGTGCCCCAATAACGGGAAATTACTCCAACCGCGAGATGTGCGCTAAAAATTAAGATCTGCCCTCAAAATGGAAGCCAATTAAACAATAAATTAGCAGCATAACACCCGCCATATTTTATATGCACTCCGCCGCATACCGTATCTTTAGCCGTCGACGTTGAAAAGGCCTTGATTCTCGATGAGACCGCGACAGCTAAAAACCCAAAATTTTATTATCGCGTCGTTGTCGCCGTTGTCGCGTTGTCGCCGTTCGTGACTGGCGGTGCTATTTATGGGTTCTCATTGCTGGGTTCTCATGGTTGGGGCGCTATCTACGACAGCTATGGATAAGTAATACATCTTACGACTGGAGGGTACCCATGACTGGAGTGTAACAAAGATCACTTGTGCGACATATGCTTCCACTACTCCGATGATCCGTGCCACCGTGACCCTGATGTGCCCGAGACTACCTCCGAAACGGGAGGTTATGCTTGCGGAATGTGGTGGGAAGACGGCGCTTATGTTGTTCACCCCTGGGACCGTCCACCTACTAGACCTTCCGCCAATGGCGATAACGGCTCGGCGGCTTCCAGAAGTTGAATTCGCAACAATTATTCACGAGGGAACTGCCACTAGCGCACTTTCATCGTTTGGTCATCCTACCCGTCATTTTCTCGTCAACTTTCACAGTCTTCATGTTGGTTATCGTCCAGAGGGTGCCGTACCGGCCGCTCAAATGACCCTTTCTCTCTGGGGGCTTAGCATATCTACGGATTCACTTAGCGAAGGCCCGGTGACACCACCCGGCGCCGAAAATAAAGCGATCAAGCAATACTTCGATAGGATGCCGAGAAGGCAATTCCCGGATACCTCCACGACGCGTACGGTCTGAAAGGAAGGCTGCTGAGGAATCTATTCACGTGTTGCTTGAGCGGAACCCGTTACGCGGATATACTCATATCTTAACGGCATGGACAGTGATTTTGGGGATCCAACAAGATACCAATGTCGCGCTTGCTGAGTCCAAAATAACTTCGCTCGAGGATCTTGGAATTAAATATCTGTAGGGTCGGGCTCCGGATATATCCAAGCATGCTTCATATTACGCTGCCCCCAGGTTAAATACCCAAATGTGCTGACTTCCTAGGGTTTTGTCCCTACTGGAAGTCTTCCTCCTCGTCGTTGCCACAAAGCCTCGCCCATCTCGGTAGTGAACAATAACATCCGCATTTATTTACCGAAACACCTTAAAATCGCTGCTATCGCGGTGGGAAATGTATCATACAGATCTGACCTTTTTTGTGCCCTCTATTAATATTATTATTTCAAATATACATCTTATCTCATCTCAAGGCGTGTTCTGTCTCGAAATAACAGAAGTAGAGTCTGTCTCTGTATCAAATCTGGGGTTAATCGTCAAATACGGTGTATTTCTCCCCAAGTCGGGATAACAGAAAAATATAGCCGGAGTAGGCTCCAAGATGAAACCGTCCTTTCCCGCAATTCATCTAAGGTACGAGCGAAAAAGCTTACGGACAGATTTATAAACATCTTAAATCTAAAACCTTGGAACCTAGTCCCTACCTCGACACGCCTGGATGTAATACCTTCCATCTCATTGGCGTGGGGCAGCCGCGATCAGACCCCCTTGGTCTGCATCCGGACGGATGATCCGGAGCGCCCAGATATGCACCGTCAACATAACCTCACAGCGCTGCTGCCGCTTGAGGCTGAGCGAGGGATAAAATTAAATGCTGACAAGATAACAACAGTCTTGGCTCGTCATTATCAATCTTGTAACAGGCTAAATAACCTATTCCAGTTAGACAGATATTCTTGTTTTTCCATAACGGCGGGTGGAGATGAACTGATTATAAGGATTGCCAAGATAAAGAAGAGATCGCGAACTGGGCATTTCAGGATTGTGTTAACCACCCGTCATCCTGCGCATTGCGAAGCCATCATTTCTTCGAAGACCTATAGCGGAAAAATATTTTTTTTATTAAACGATTTCGATAATTACTTCGTATTTCCAACATCCCGATATCTATAGTCCGAAATGAGTAAACCCTGGGCCGACTCGCCTTTCCAGCTCCAAACAACGCCCGCCTTCACGCAAGATGTAAGTAAACCCTTCCCCTGGCTCCATCACGACAACGTCTACCATCCATTACTAACCTTTCCTCAAGGTCTCCGACCCTACGTCCACCTAGCGACCGACATGGCCCTAATCCACAACTGCATCCTCCGCGGCCTGAACGCGGTCTACAACCAATCCTCGCCGTCTCCTCTCTCCCGCCACACGACATCTCCGGCTTCATAACATTCTGCCAATGCTGGTCAGAATTCATCCACGCCCACCACGACGGCGAAGAAGAATTCTTATTCCCCCGGCTAGAATCCCTCTTCGGCGAAACGGGTATAATGGACGCGAATGTAGAACAACATAAGCTCTTCCATCCGGGATTAAAGCAGTTTGACGATTACGTGTATAACGTGACACCGGATAGTTATGATGGCGAGGAGATAAGGAGGAGGATTGGGACGTTTGGAGAGATATTAAAGACGCATTTGGATGAGGAGCTGGTTACGCTGTTGGAGTTGAAGAGGTTCGGGACGGATAAGGCGAGGGAGATATTGAAATTGGCGGATGATCACGGCGCACATGTTATGCAGAATGTTTCGAAGACAAGGGCTTTTCTGGGCGCGACGAGTTGTTTAGACGTTGAGTTTGAAGGGGGGATTCATACGAATTTCCCGCCTGCACCGACGCCGGTAAAGTGGTTGTACCGGTACGTGTTCTGGCAGACGGGGAGGAACGTATGGAAGTTCGCGCCCTGCTGGAATACGACTGGTACGAGGAGGGAGCTCTATGCGCTGCAACAGTAACCGGCCTGTCAGAGTTTAGTATATATATATATTTTATCGTTCTTCTCCCAGTTTCAAGTCCTAGGAATAGCGCGTAGGAAATAAAATTTAATTTTACGGTGTATTACTTTGGTGTAAAGGCTCTAATATAAAAATTTTTTAATTTATAATATTTTAATTTTTTATTTATTTATTTTTATAAATTTATAATTTTATTATATATCTTGAAAGTCGTGATGTCACTCGACAACGATACTTCTTTGAAGGTGTGTTGCTCCAAGGCATCATATTATTAAATGACCTTGTAAGCTTAGCGCGAAGCCAATAAGTAATCTCTAATGTTGTTGTCTCGATGCCGTTGGTCTCGTGCTGATGCGCATTTTATCCACGCTTAAGTACAAAGGACCGGGGCACCTGCCCAGATGAAGCGACGCCACGAAGCACTGCGTCCTTTACGGCCTCCTGCGCTTCTGCAGTTCTTCTTAGCTCAATATATAGTCTCGTTCCCTTTTTGTGTCGGTCATTAGATTATATCTGAGTTTTAAAACGCTGAACGGCGAAAAAAGCTTAAACAGTTGATGCCAATAGAGTATAATTTTGTTTCCCCATCATTACAAAAGGCTAACTCGAACACTTGTACCTATACTTGATTCTCGGCGAAACGTCATGGAGAAGTAATATCACATCAAGAGCAAGAGTATTTAATATACGCATATAACTATTTTCTTCTATATACAAACCAATAGGATCTCTGAATGTCTCAACCTACCTAAGAAAGCCATCATGAACCCCGAAAACGCGCACCGTGAGATCCCCATTATCTACCCACCCTTCTTTCTTTCGACGACGTTAACTACCTTTTTTTTTTTTTTTTTTTTTTTTTTTAACAAAACAGTCAGCATGCAGCAGCATATAATACTCGGCCAGGCCCATAACGAGATTCTCCGCTTGAACTCGCAGCTTAGGAGCGCGAGGAGGCAACTAATAGCCCTATAGGTGGGAAACAAGAGTGTCGAGGAAGACAGAGTGGCGCTGGTCGAGTACTCAAGGAAGCTGTTAGCGAGCTTGGGAAGGTTGGAGGATGAGCTGGCGTACAACATCCAGAGGATCTTCGGGAAGGTGAAGAGCCGCGGTGATAACGGCGGCGGCGGAAACGGGTATGGTGGTGGGATGCCGACGTTTGGTAGTATGGGTTGAAGCATTCTGCAAAAGAGTTATATATTCCTTCAGAAGTCGGAAGGGCAGGCCGGCGGAGGAGACGCTGTCTGTAACACGGGAGGATGTTTGCGATCATTAGTTTCTCTTTTGTCACAGTTGGGCTTAAGGGATTCAGTTGTTGCCATATCTTTTTTTCCTGTTCTCCAGGATAGACTCTTACTCTTCCATAATACATAGTGGTAAACGGTAGTTGATTCTTCTACTTCTCTCCCGCCGTTGTATTTTCATGGGGTCTAGATGAAGATTTCTACAATGCCTCCCGTTTCTTTTTCTGCTGCTCTCCTTTGAAATTTTGGCGGCGAAATCCTACAAAACCGCTGAACTTTCGTAGATAATGCTTCATTAGTAGTCTACATGGGCTTCTTCGCGCGTATATAGCCCGCTTAACACGCTGCAGCTTTTGCAGTTGCAAACGTCAAAATATAATGCTTGATTCGAATCACCTACAAATCAACATTTCCAAAAATTTTCAAACCGCAGTGAATCAAGCACCAAATTACAGGTGAATCAAAGCGCCCAACAAAACTATAGTATTATGATATTCATTTATTTTTAACCAAAATATAATTTTTTATAATATTAAATATATTATAAACTTGATGATTAGCTATTTCGTTATGTAATTTTTATTAAAATTTAATAAACACCGAATGAGTTAAGCCTCGGTTTTAGTTTCGATCTTACGAAGTAGGGCCTCACTTTATTTATCATTATTTTTTCATGATTTGCGACCTCTTTAGCTCGCCTGCAATTTTATTAGTTGTCGTGCTTGATTCAGCTGCAAACGAGTGCAGGCGAGGTCACACGGAACCTATACATATTTTTTTCCCTGTATGTGTTTGTGCAAACAACCCCAGGCGAACTCACTCCCGACCCTAACCGAAGGGTTCCGTCCACTATTCCAAAACAAATGGCTGGAATTCAAGCCGGCCGAGCTACACGAACTACGAACCCATGTTCGGGTCAATATACGTTAGCCGCCCGAGGTACCCGGCGAACGTACCCCATCAGCCCGGGCACCGGCGAATGACATTCATCCGCAAGCGCCGCCGGTAAACCGTGTACCGGAGATAAGCCGACCAAGGAGGTTTTATCAGCGTTAGGGTTAAAGGAAGTCCGGGGAGGTTATTTTTGTTATACCATTTTTTGGCGACAGGTCCGGGAACGCTCACCTCCCATCTTTCAACTTCCTCGACCTCGCGCTCTTTTCGCATCTGATCCCAGCTCAATCCCCACCTGTCCGCAATTTCCCGAATATTAACGCTGTGGAGAATCTCGCTGAACTCTTGCAACTTCTTCTCCTTCTTCGCCAAAATCAGCTTTGCGTCGTCGAGTTTTGTCCTTGTATCCTCGAGCTCTTTACTCAATCCCTCGACCTTTTTGCTCAACTCCTAGTTGTTCTCGTCGGATAATTGTAACTGACTGCGGAGGGCATTGATAGTATCTTTGATTGCTTGAGGAGTAGGTAGAGTTCCGCTTGTTCGAGTTGGCGTTGCAGCTGTGCGATATCCGAGTTGTTTGGCTTGTTGGCTCACGGTGACTGCTTTGTGGAAATTTTGCCCTCGCTTGTTGATTCTTATCCAACTAGCTTTCCCCTCCCCTATAGTACTTCGAATAAGTGAAGATTCGAAGATCGGAGATGTCAGGGAAAGACACTATAAATTTGTGATGAGGTGATGTCTAACTAATGGTAATGTTTCCGGTTACTTGGTTTCCAATCCGGCCTCATGAGGACATTTACATTGTTCTGAAGACAAAAAGAAGAAAAAAAATTATAACTATAACTATAACTATAATTATAACTATAATATACACCTATCAGGCTTCCGATTCCATGGATACTTTAGTGCATGACCCTCGTGGGCTTGTATGTAATGTTAACCTTGTAGTGGACATCGCGCAGTAATATTTTCTTTCATTAGACTTTAACTAGTTATTGACGATGACTTAATATATCAAAACGATGATCGGGAGGGCGGAATAATTCCTCTTAATTAAGTTTTAGCAGATATCCCAATCCAAACCTCCAGATATTTAAGCGCGACAAGCGCATCGTAGTAAATAGCAGCGTCTAGCAAGCTTCGAGCAACGAACTTCCACGTATGCTTCAAATAAGCTTTTAGCAGTACCACCATCACGCGATGACCAGGTATGTACTCCTGCAACCCCAAGTCTACAATATCGTTATAGTTACCTGCCCATTTTTCTTTTCTTTCTTCCTTTTGCCCTCCCTCATACTGTACGTAGTCGCAATACCATTCTACCCCAGTGGCTGAAAAGCTTCAGCGACAGTACATCACCGTTTCCATATCTCAACATCCTCGCTACTAAAGTACCGCCATCGAAAGTTCAGTCAATCATCATGGACATAGCAGACGACATCCAAACCGATGTCCAACAGCTTCAACGGCAGCTCGAGCAAGCAGAGCTCTCCCTACTTCTAAAGCGATCCAAAGAGACCATCAGTAATCTTCGCAACCAGCTCCAAATAGCCCACAAAAAGAACGAGGGTCTAATTGCAGAGCTGGACGACACCAAAAGGGACTGGCCGAGGCGAATGGGAAGCTAGAAGCGAATGAGAGGAGGATGCAAGTGTTCCGGGATGTAATGAACGGCCCAGAGATGCAGGCCATCGCGATGAGAGCGGCTCAGAGACACAGGCCATTGAGATGAGAGCGGGGTATCCGCTCGAGCGTTTGAGAGAAATACAACAGGGGAGAAATTTAAAAAAAAAAAAAACCTATGCTTAGGGATGCGTTTGTAGGCTTCATTCATGTCAAATACCTAAGCAAGTGGTCGCCTAACTTACTCTAATACTCCCCGAAAGGGAAGGGGAGAAGGGGAAGAAGAACGGAAAACTCCCATTATTTACTTTTTTGCCGCAAGAGGGCGGTTGACGACGTCGGGTCCTCTACTTCAGTGATAATATACAGATTTTTTTTAAATAAATAATCAACAACAACAATATAAGTAGTATCATCCATCTCTATATTTTCTACTCCTATCTCTCTCCTTTTCACCAAACCTAAGTAAAGCAGGAATACCTCACACCGCAGAAGTATTATACCACCAACGCGAAATCCACCACCCGAGATATTCTAGGTCGCGTTACAATGCCTCGAGGTAGGCCGCGCAAGGCGGCGTCAAACAACTTGAATCCGGGACACGGAGGTGTCAGTGCCCCTCCTCCCATCTTTCCCGTGCCTCTCCCTCCACCTACGCCACAACAGCCGCAGCAGCATCAGTTGCAACAGGTTGCCTCGGTCAGTGGTCCTCAGGCCGCAGGAAACGCAGCGCTTACCCTTCCTTCTATATCCCCTCAACCTGCCGAACCTTCGGACACATCAAACCCGCCTTCGGTCGGTACCAGTACCCGCGGCGCTCTCCACTCGTTTCCCGGTCCGCTGACTGTAATGGATCCTACCGCTCTACCGGACAACCACAACAGCAGCAGGCGAATCATCCTCCTCATCATCAAAACTTCTCTCTCGCGCAGCAACTATAACCCCAAGCCCGCAGCAAGCTCCACCACCCCCGTTCCCGCGGACGCCCTCGAAAACTTCCTCAGACAAGTCCCAGTGCTGGGCCCCCTGCAAGTCTTCTCCACGTCGCCCTCGGCTTTCCTCTGCCCGTAATCGCCTCCATCCTTCTTTCTTCCTCTTTTTTTTTTGCTTTTCTTCTTTTTTGATTCAAGTCACAGAAAGCTAACTTTGATTTGTTGTTTGTTTATATTGAGAGCGATGCGGGCTACATGGCGAAACGCTTTCGAGTTAACGTGATGATGGAGAAAGATACCGAGATATCCGAGCTTCAGCGGGTGGTGACCTTCATCAAGACGCAGAGGGACGATGCATACGGTGACATCGACCTGCTAACGGACTTGATCGAGCAGATCTTAGATGGCGGCCAGGACGTTACAAGAGAGGGAGTAGAGAAGGTTTTGGGACAGGTACGTCGACACAGGCGTGACGACGACGACAATGACGAGGATGGCGGTGTAGGTGGGGGTTATAGGAAGAAAGATTCCGGTGGAGGAGGATATGGGGGGACGAGTGCGCAGGTCGCCGCTTGCTGAAACGACTTTGAGCCTTCTTTGGGGGAATATTTATTTCTCTCTTTATGCGTGTATGCCTTTTTTATATGTGGACTTTTCTTTTTTTTCGTCTGGGGTGGCTTTCTTCCTGCCTTTTATCGGGGTTTGCTTTTTCCTTTCTTTTTTCGCTTTTGATTTATTCCCCCGGCCGTCGCCAGATGTTCGAGCTCCAAAGATTCGGGAGTGGAACAGATGTTTGCGATAGCGAATGTTGAAAAGCAAAGGCGCTTTGTTTTTATCATGGTTATCGATCTTGCTTGCCTCTCTGATACGGCCCTATGGCACGTTTGCTTTTCAAGTAAGAGGTTATTATAATCAAGTCTTGATTCGATGCTATTATGGAATATTATCCTCGACCGTCTTAGATGAATAATGATTAAAAGCCGTCGGTTTACCATCTTCATACCGTGATGAAACTTTTCATGATGCATTCTGAATGAGGGCTTATCTCACGGCACGAGGCCTCTCCATCGATCGCATATTGTTCCGAGAACCTGTACGTAGCTCATGACCCAATTACAAAGAAGCATCTCAGCTTCGAACTGAATTGTAGAGCCAATTTTCCAAAAAGTGATCACTGGATTGCAATCGAGACATCTATCTTCGTTTGAAGTTCAAGTAGAGACGGAGTATGTATGTGATTGGGGTATCGACGTGGGAATGCCAGAATGCTCGATCTCGAGTTTGTGGATAGACCAATTACTTACCCAAACGTATACAGGACCTTTATATATACTCCAACAAAAGCGATAATAATCTCTTCAGGAAATTTTCCCAACAGAAATGCAATATTCAGCCCATTGCTGAAGGGAAAACACGAATTAATGACACCATGATAGCCTGGGCGGTCATTTTTCGTCCCCTCATTTTATTTCTGCCCCATCCCACTGGTACCCCTCCCACTATCGTCCCTCTTTCCACCATCGAAATTCTCATCAAGAATGCGTTCAACGCCTTCAGTTCCATATCTTCCGTTTATTAAGCACGTCGAACATACGCTTAGCGGGGGTTCAATTCCATATTTGTGGCTCGAGAATAAAATATTTTTTTTTTTTTTGGGGGGGGGGGGGCAAGAAGAACATGACCGAGATCATACTTAATTGCAATGGTTAGACACCGGTGGGATTTGCAGCAAGAAGAAGAAAAGACAATCGATCATGGTAAGAGAGCCCTTCGTGTGAGAGGTAGACACTTTTCCTCTCCCAGCTAGGTATTAGACATGCCATGAAATGGTAAGGATATCAATATGTATATATATCCCCCGTAAAATATCTATATTAGTCCGTATATCATTTTATTTTAATCCCGAGCAGCAGTGTCCTCTTCTTCTCCCCTTAGCTTCGCCCTCTCTGCCGCCAGCTCCCTCCTGCGTTGCAAATATTCAGTTGGCGACTTCTCCCTCTTCTTATCATAGAACGCACTCATCTCATCCGCTTCCCTCATAGGTCTTTGAAAGATTGGATTCTTTCAGCAATTTTCCCTTTCGTTACCGCGAGCTCTTCGCTCAACTGCTCGATATGCTCGTCACGCCGCCGCAACATATCACTAAGGTATCGACCATTTCCTTTGACTGCTTGGTGGAGCCTTTGCTGCAAGTTCTCGAGGTCGTTTTTGTTGACGGAAGGTAAGCCGCGACTGCAGGTGGCTGATGTTGGGCATTCATCGTGAAAAAAGTGGTCTTTTTTGGGGCTGATTTCAGGATCAAATGAATAACTAAGTATGTAGCGTACTTTTAGTGTTTTCCCTGGGAAAACTCAGGATGTGAGATTTTACAAGCGGGCGGCGAGCTTTATACTAATTCTATCGTGTTCATTCCGGAAAAAGAGAGAGAGTTCGTCGAATTCTATATAAAAATTTTCATCAACCTTTCCGCAGAAAGTAAGATTTTCTTTTCTCTCCTTTTCCTGTAGGTGCTTTAATCAGGAGGTTAAAAGCCTTAGTTACCTTAGGTGGACCAGACGGCCTAAGCATCAGCTAACGCGAGGCCTTCATGAGTTCTCAAACCCACGGGATTACGCTTGCCTTCGCATCAGAAGAATTAAGTAAACTAGACGCGCGCTCATGTTCCTTGTCTAGCTCGCCCAAAATCCTTCACTCCATAATTACTGTCAATGCCCGCCGGCTCCCTATTACAACCAAATTCACGGCCCCAAACTGGAGATACTTTCAATCCATCAAGAATCAAAAAAAAAAAAAAAAAAAAGAGAGAGAAAAACAGCCAAAGAAACTTAAAGGGTTCGGAAACTTGAATTTGACTTATTCCAAGTTAATTCTTGAGCCCTCATGATCTGCGAAAACGTGTCCGTGACCCCGTTTTTAAAACTCCAGGCCCTCTGTCGTGTCCGTCTTCGCTTTTGGATATATTAGTACCAACACCAAAATATTTTGCCCATAAAGCTCTTTTCACCCGAAAAACGGAACTAGAACGTCACACCGCTCCTTCAAAGAGGCCCATTCTACGTCTCGACTCCGTATACGACGCGAACTTCCAATAATGATGCCGAAAAAACTAACGAGGAGCGGGCGCACATACCCCAACAGGAGGTGAAGATTACCCGCTTCATCCGAAGTGTATTAGACGGATACGGCGAATTCATCGGCCTCTTCCTATAGACACCTCGCGAACATACTATTCGGCGCCGCCATGAGTATTACGAGTGTTATTATTAAATTGTGGTGGCCAAAGGGTTCTGCGCAGCAGAAAAACATATAACGACGTCCACGATACAGGCAGACAAAGAAAAAGGAAAGATGTCAATTGTGTCATGATGAGCAAGGTTGAATCGCCCAAGCGGATAATATCTATTGTCTTATCTACGATAGAAGCCATTAGGCCGTTTAATCACCGTCTCTTACTCCTAAACTGAACAAAGGGGAACATGTGCTGTTAGTTCTGTGCATAAAGTACTGCTAGTGCTGCATCCAAAAAGAAAACTCCTATAGCTCCTAGAAACGACTTCATCAAACCCCACGACCCTCCAAAAGCAACATAAAAGGCAGAAGAAAACAAAAAACAGGCATCTGCCTGGAGGAACTGATGGGATCGGAAACAAGCATTGGCGGAAACGAAAACCGCTGAAAAGATAAAGCACTAAAAAAAAAAAAAAAAAAAAAAGCAGATAAGTGGAAAGTAGGAACGGGTGCAAAGGTAACAAGTCTCATCAATGCAAAGATGGAGTTCTAGGAGCAGTATGGTAGTGGTTGGCCAAGTGAATCCTTTTCTTTCCCCTGATCATTGTTACGGCTGCTTTAGAGATGAATGTTGTACTTTGTGTATTTACGGAGCTATCGATGGGCGTGTCACGTCTCTATCTAGGCCGCCTTGAGCCTGCAAAATGTTGATGACAATAGTGATAATTAATACTGATGGCTTCTTCGATCCAAATGTTTCGAAAGAGAATATGTTAAACGAACTATCACAACGTAGATATAGGAAATCAAGGGCTCAGGAAGCCAAACCCTGATCCCTCCCTTTTGATCGAACTGCACCTGCGTGAAGTGTCGGGAGCAGACAATCTAACAATAGAAATGATGAATAGGTTCTATTGAAAGTTGTCCTTAAGCGGTTTTCACTACTACCATGACCAGGGGTGACGTTTGTATACACTACTACCATGACCAGGGGTGACGTTTGTATATCTGGAGCAGGAAAACGCACATGTGTTTACCGGAAGCGGATGGCTCGAGCTCATGAGAGGTGGCCAAACACTGGCCCTCGCCCTAGATCACCGTTTTCGGGTAGAGCAACAGCGTCACCATCGCTTTCCCATGGCCTAGTTCGTCGAACAGTCTGGATTCGTTTGGCTCGGCGAAAACAATGCGACCGATATATGAAGCCCCTATCTGGCTGCTTTTCGGTCAGTCAATTTCAATTTCACATTCATTATTTTGTTGAACAGTATCAGAACCCGGAAGCCGCCGAATACATGCAAAACAGAGGTAGTTTTTGCAAAGCACATTCCTTCGAAGCAGGTATCATATGCCCGTCGCAACAAATTGAGACGATGCACATATTACCTTTGTCTTCTTACTCCTCCGGCTGAGGTCACCTCCTCGAAATTCTCCATCCCCGTTCACCACAGACACAACCACCACACCGTAACGGACCCGCCGCGCTGCGAAACGCTTACCACAAGCATGGCATCCCCGTACCTCAGCACATCCACGAAGCAGCCGCGCACCCAATACCTTCGTCGCAAGCAGTACCGCCATACCCACGGCCACCATGGTCACCAGCGGCGGCAAAGCGGATCGGTGCTTTCTACACCCTCAGAATTCGACATAGAGTACCTCTCCCCTGTAACCGTCGGACGTCAGACGCTGCAGTTGAACATGGACACTGGATCTGCAGACCTATGGGTGTTCTCATCCGAATTAGACCACGCGATCGTAGCTAGCAGACCACGGCCGGTGTACTCGCCTAATACGACGACGACAGCGAAGAATACGAGCAGTTCGTGGTTTATATCCTACTCCGACGGTTCCTTCGCGTCGGGGCGGGTAGTGCTGGATATAGTATCAGTCAGTAACACGACCGTGTTAACCAATCCGTCGGAGTGGCATCGAGGATATCAAACTCGTTCGTACACGACGAGGAGTGCGACGGTATCCTCGGCCCGGTGTTTTCAAGCATAAACACTATCCAACCCGTCAAGCAAAAAACATCCTTCGAAAACGCACTCAGTAAACTATCAGCCGGTCTCTTCGCCGTCGATTTACGCCACAACGCATCCGGAAGCATAGACTTCGGTTTCATAAATTCAACAAAGTATAAAGGAGAAATAACATACGTCCCTTGAGAAACGGCAGCGGGTTCTGGCAGTTCAGACGAGTAACAGGTACTACATCGACGGCAAAGTGCAGCGAAGCGCTATAATGTCGCGGGGCGCGCTCGCGGATACGGGCACGACGCTGCTGCTGATGCAACCGTTTAATGTCTCGACTTATTATAAGAGCGTCAAGGGCGCCGGATACAGTAGGTCGCAGGAGGTCACGTTTTTCCGTGTAAGAGCGTATTGCCGACCTTGAGTGTCGCTATTGATTTCAGCTTCGTGCCGATCATGGGGAGTCTATTGAATTTCGGACAGATAAGTCGTAAGTATACCCATCCGTATTCTGTCATTTTCGAGCTAGGACAGGAGAAGGGAAAAGGGCTAATAGAATGCAAAATGAAACAGCGACGCTATGTTATGGTGGACTCCAGGACATCAGCGCGACTTACCCGTCCGTATACGGCGATATATTCTTCAAGGCCGCTTTCGCGATATTCGACTATCAGAACCATCGATTCGGGTACGACAAGAAAACTCGTAGCATTTTCTCTTCTGAGTCGCACTTTTCTTATTCGCTCTTTCGTATCACCTTCCCCGCAAAGTACTGTTTATCCTTTCTGTCCGATTCTGGGGAATCCTAAACGAAAGATGTAAATATAGAATCATCATTTTTTTTTCTTGTTGGCTATTGTATAGTAGAATATTGTTTGGATTCGTCGGTGTACCGTCTGTTGGCCGAGACTGTTGTCTCTAGTGTGCTGAAAGCGTTCTATTCTCGCCCCCCCCTCCCCCCGGGATTGTATGCGTCCATTAAGGGGCCGAGGAATGGTTAGCTTGTGATATTTGTATATCAAAAGCATGAACGCGTTCTAGGAACCCCTTCGCAGGATAAACAATCCTCGCAGCCATTCTATGGTAATATATAATGGAAAATTACTGTACACTATATCGATCGCAAGAAAATCCGGCTGGCAAGGTTCTCTAGCGGGGGCAAAGGATACAATGGTGTAGGTAAAATCGCTAGATTCACGTACTGCTCCGCATATGTTTATAATCCGTGGTGGAAGACTCCTATAGACTGTCTTAGACATCTTTCGTACAAACCTAGCATACCAAGTGTTTTTCCGAACTGCCGCCGGAACTTCACCAAATCTACATTCCGTTGGCTGACCGAATACTGAGGCTTTCAAGACCGACGCGCGTCGTAGCACTTTGTGAATCATAACTCTTTCTATGGTTTCTGAGGATATCGAGACCCAGTCAATTGACTTCAGAAATCCCGTACTCACCTTGAAGCTACCAGACTCCTTACTTTTTTTTTTTGGTCTGGTTCGCTTTCGGCTTGCTCCTTTTGCGAGATTTCTCACACGAAAACCTCGCCTCGTCTAATGCGTTTGTTTGACAAAAAGAGACTGAAAGGAATAAAAACGTTTCGCTTGCTTTTTCAGAGGCGCTGAATGGCGTTTTTAAGCTTTTTAACAGAACGACAAACACGTTTCTGATGCACCTATCGGATGCTAATCGAATCATGATCTGAGTCTATCCTAAAGCGTTAGTTTTACGAGTCGCCTCGAGAGTTTTATCACATCGGGACGCCGTTCTCCACTTTCTCATTTAAAATTTTCTGCAGTTGGTCTATCGTCAATTTTGATACTCAACACCGAGAGAACGCCCTTTCCAATTGAATCCTTTCACGCTTTCGAAGTTTACGAAGCAACCATCAATAAACTGGAGTATTTGCCGAGCTGTGAACACACGGCAGGGACAAGGACTGTGAAAGACACGATAATAACTAGGATAAGGGGTATCCATGCTATAGAAGGCCCCAGATCATATTCCTTCGGGTACAAGAACCCTTTTTTTCACAATCCCGTGCCATTTTGTGCCCCTCACAATCGCTTTTTTACACTTTACCTGAGGGAATTACAGCAATTGCTTGCACAAAATGCAATCGTTCTCTTTTAATGAAGTAAACAGGCCGTATCTGGAGAAAATGGGGTTTAAAATTGAACATGCAGATTCTCCGACATTGAAGCTTTTTGTAAGCAGTCATTCGTCGCGTTTCATATCGATAGCCTTTACGCCTTTGACATCATGTGGACATATAGTCTGGAGAAAATTAATCCTTTGAATGATTGCTGAACTCCAAGTAATTGAGAAGCATTTCCTGGAGTCCGTACTTTAGAATCACGATCGCCATAGTATATAAGACATGTCACCGCGATAACGTTTAAGTTCCAAACAGCGGTTTCTATTCCGGGAATTGTAAGTCATCGCCTTTGCCTCGCCAAGCTTAATCCTCGCGGCGAGAAAGGAAAAGCCTGGAGCCGGGGAGCTCGATAGTGAATCCCTGGACGTTCGCAAAACGACTTTTGTAAAGTGGATCCTTCGCTGCCCCTTGGCTTTTTGTATCAATTTTTAGCAGTTTATAAGGTGTGGGTGGTATCTAGCCAGCCAATGACCGGCCGGCGAGGCCATCACGGATTGTTCGCCTATGCGATCTTCTTATTGGCGAGTACGTGCCGGATCTGCAATTTCGTGGTAATTTGCACAGCCTGGGAAAAACTGCTCATACCACGCCCCTGATTATTGGAGAAATAATCGATGCAGAAATGGATCCTTTCAGAGAACACCGATTCCGCACTAAGCCCCTGCAGTCAAGTTCTATCTGAAAGCTGAACGAGCGAAAACAGTAGTGATTCGCAGATCGCCGGGTTTGCAAGCTACGTAGACGAAGTTCTACCGTGATCAGAATGCAATCCTTTCGTAATTTAGAGTATCATACCACCAAGGGTGTTCTATTTAAATCCACATGTTGTGAGGAATGGTATATCAAGAGCCCCGATTCTCCCTTCCAGAGAACTTCTTCCCCCTTCCTTCATCATCGCATTACGGTCGTTTCCTCCTACAACACCTTCGTTGGTCTAATAAAGAATTTTCCCAATTCTTCACATTCGTTTCAAGCACCCTTGCAACTGCTCCAGCTGCTTAACTTTTAATTAAACAAACGAAACCGCAAAAATGAAGGCCACCCTCTCATCCTCGCTTCCATCGTCTCCCTCGTCTCTGCCGAGCCGAGGCCGAGGCCGCTCCGGGAGGCTACCATCACAAGCCTACGCCGCCTTGCACGACCACCTGCCCTCCTATCCGACAACCATCTATGTCCAGCCGACGGCCCACCCCGGCCACCCGCACGTCCCCTACAACGTCAAGCGCGCGGTGAGAAGCTGTGCCCGCCGCAGAAGGCTTGCGAGCCACCACACGTTTGCCTGCTGTTCCTGAGGCTTAACACCATTCCCTGCGATTGCCCTCTCGAGACGACGGTTACGGGATGCCCAACGGCTTGCACGAGCGGTTGCCACAATGACGTTTGGATGCACCCGACGGATTGCCCGAAGCCGCAATGGTAGATTCGTTGAAATGACGAGAGTGGGAAGAATTGGGTGGATGGTTGTTGTTTGGAGAAAACTGCACTGAAATTGTGCTAGATGTATAATAGTAAAATTTATCCATCGGTTCGGAATAAAAGTTCTTGAGGTCCGCAATGAAACCAATGATTACGCAATGCCCTAGGATAACCTTTGTGAACCTTTGTGTGAACATATAGTAAAGTCCTTCTCACAACCGCTTAATTATTCTTCATGTAGGATTACTTGGAAGCTGCGAGTTCAAGAACGCATTCTGACTTCCGCACGAGGTGCAAGCATGGGTGATGCCCACCGAATCTTTATTCAAAACGTTGAATTTTGTACATGCCTAAGTCGGGAAAGATTGTTTATGGGCAATTCTTAAGCTCCATATACAATTTGATAGAAGTAACGATGTGCTGACCAGTGTTTTTTCAAAAGCGGCTGGTGTGGCTCTAGGATTGCGATCAACGTTTTCGTCACCCACCCGCCAGCACGATGCCAAGGAGAAGGTAGCAATCCCATTCTCTGGTGCAGCAGGAAGGATCTCCAAGTCGGCGATCTCGAACGTTAGATATTCAGCTATTGACCCACGATGCCGCACTTCTGTTTAAGTCCTGATGTACGATAACGCGATAGCTGAAGCATGTCCTTGATAATCTTTTGATACTCCATTCCCTTTATATCTACCGCCAGGCTGTATAGGTCGGAATAATCTACACCGAAACGAAAATGCCGGCGAGCGAAGTTGCGACCGCTTGCCGTAATAGTATTCTCAATCCGCCTACTCTCTCGAGACACGTCCCTTGGAGTTCCTTCTGTACGACCTGTACGTTTACCTCAAGAAGGGTGAATTCCCGGTACTCAAGCAGTCGGGTATATTTTACGAATAATACGCCTTCCTACTCGGAACTATACTTCCGATAGCAGACTGATGACATCACGAGATATAAATTACATTCCTTCTTAAATTTTATTAAGAGATAATCCCCTCCTCAAGCTCCAAACAACAATCCCCATTACTCCCAAGGTATCTCATCGCTCCACGGGTCAAACAAATACCCTTCCTTCCTCGCCCTCTCCCTTTGCGCGCTGCACATGCACGCGCAGCTCGCGACTATGCATACAATAACAACGCATCCGACAGTCTAGACGTTTTTACGATCGTCAGTGAAACAAAACACCTTTACTACTATAGGTTTTGTACTCTGCGTGTGGGCAAGAAAGAGGGCAAAGAGGGGGGAGCGGTGGTGAAAAGGGGAGAGTATACATACCCAAATAATATCAATCTGCCGACTCTGCAAAGTAGCCGCTTCCTTCTTTTCCTCCTGAGTCGCCGCGTCCGTGAATCTCAGCCAGTCTCCTAT
Organism: Pezizomycotina sp. ARF18; assembly: GCA_002224055.1. NCBI lineage: Eukaryota > Fungi > Ascomycota > Pezizomycotina sp. ARF18. Next base: position 43,152 of record AZLU01000185.1, read on the forward strand.
GGGAATAGCTGTCACCAGGCTTTCTGTACTAACTGGCGGCACCTCAGCTTCACCGTCGCCGGTGTCTACGCTGAGTGGTGTCGTAGTCGATGGTGCCATTGTCGCCGTGGTGATATCCGCAGTCGTTCCATTCGTTGACGCAATCATGGTGGGATTCCTCGTCCCCTTCATCCTAGACAACGTACCCGTTCTAGTTTTACTCCTTGATGATGTCTTCGTGGCACCCGTGCTTCTCGATTTTCCAGTGATAGTCTTCGTAGATCCCTTACCCGTTGCCGTTGCTTTCGAAGCCGTCTTGGACTTCTTATGACCACTTCCACCACCGGTCGCAGCGCTACTACTAACCCTCGCACTCCACCATTGCACGCACCAATACCAGCCTCCAACCAGCGCATCAAGTCGTATCAGTCGTCTGCTTCGCGCAAGCTTCTATAATATCCAGACTGGGACAAATACAGTCCTGTATCCCCTGGTCCGACCAATCGTTCGTATCCCACTTATACGCGAGATTACACGCCTCCGCAAAGGTTTGTAATTGGTCGCATGGTGTTGCCGTCGTTGATGGTATAGCAGAGAAGTAGTAGCTGGCTCGTCGACGCCGTCAGCGCGTTCGGGTCGGCCTTTGCTGGAGTTCCAGTCTGCGGTATCAGAGGGGACTGTTCCTCTGGTAGTACCAGGGTTGGTAGAATACTTAGTATGAGAAGGGGAAGGAGAGCTATCCGCATCGTAACATCCACGAGACTCTTCTCCGTCTTACTATGGAAAGGATAGAAATTAAGGAAGCTTTGAAAGAAAGAAAAGATGATGATGGAAGATAAACTTTGCACGGGAGCCTAATATAATGTGTCTTCAAGTGACCCGTGGTGAAGCTTAAAACTGCGGATCGTGGTTACCATGAAGGAGAACAGAACTTAGAATATTTATTAACTTTCCGGATCCTAAGGCCCCATGAATGCTTTTGAAGGTTACTGATGCCGATCGCGGGATGTGACGATGCTGGATATTTACTGGTATCGCTCGCAGTACGGGAGCCATAATCATGATGGGCTCAAAGCCTGATGTCTTCTATTATTGGAGCTCTAAACGGCACTTTCAAGAGCGCAGCTTTTCTGATTTGGAAAATGAATGTAGACTAAGACATAAACGGTCTTCAAAAAACGCAGCAGGAAGAGAACGTGGTCAAAAAAGAAGGCACAAACAGAGAACGAACGTTCAGCCTGAATCAAAGCCAAATATCAGAAAGCATCCCAACTCGAAACGATCAGTGTAAATGCCACCTCCAAGCGCCAATGAAACCATGCAATATCCATCTACCAAGCGAAGACCGTAAGGAGAACTGTCATCAAAGCGGTGGCGCTCATGTAGGCATAGTTCTGGAAAACGTTGTTAGCAAATAACCATTCATGATATCGGAGTTCAAAGGAAGCCAATCATACGAAGTCAGTGCTCTTATCAGCGCCGCCCTTCTGCCAGTTCGGGCTGGTGTAGTTCGAATTGGCGGCCATGGGGCCAGTGTACTTTGGCTTAGCCGGTCGAGTTGCAGAACCTGTGGGAGTCTGAGCTGCAGAATCATCCTGGGCTACGGTCGGCGTTACGGTAACCATGCCGGTGTAGCCAGTGTACGTGTAGGCGACAGCGGGAGCAAAGGCCGTGACTTCCGGGGCTCCGTAGAGCGTATGGGCGTACCCGTTCAAGGCAGCCTCGCGCTTCTCGTGGATCTCGTCTGGAATTCGGCACTTGGTAGATCCCTTTGCGAGAGTAGAGATTGTTAGTAGCATGACACACAAAACCAGAAAAAAAAAGGAAGAAAAGAAAGGAAGAAAACAAAGAGAAGAGGGAAAAGTCCAAAGCGTAAAACGGCGCAAGGATGTTTACCTCATCACGAACGCAGTCGATTTTGGCATCACGAGCAGAATTGCGGTAGGTTCTGGATCGAAGACGCCAGCAATCCTCTCGATGATCTCCTTCGGATCAACCGGCTCGGCAGCAGCATCAGGTACGGCGGTAACCTGAGAAAAGAATGAGGATATGACGGCGAGAGAGGTAAAAAGGGTGGTAGCCTTAAGCAACTGCATCTTGAGTAATAAGGTGGTAGGAGTGTTTCGACTTATGAAGCTCTTCGTAAGAATGGAAGGATCGGATTGAGATCGAACGAAAAGAGGACCGAGCTCAGAGTTCTGGATAGAAGAGAATGGACGTCTTTGATGACAACGAAGTGAAGGCAGAAGTCTCTGAGATCTGGTGCTCGTGACGAGATGACGAAGTCTGTAACGATGATGAAGATAAAATTGAAGGAAAGGAGGAGAAGAGGCGGAAGAAGTGGGAGGGGGACTCATATAGCAGTATTGACTGACGTATTTTGAATTTTTTTTTTTTTTTTTTTTCAAAGAAAAATATCGAAAATGGCAGTGGCCGACGAGGAGGGACACATGAGATCTGCATATTGAATTGAGTATATAGACATATAAGATTAGTACGGGGTAGTATCGCCTGGTGTCTCGGGCGCTTATACAATGTCCCTATCAGCGCGGAGGAATTGGGATTGGTCCACTGGACGGAAATCGCGAAGGAAGGCAAGGAAGCAGTTACGGTTCGTGATGTTATGGAAGCCGTTGTCGGCGTGCTCAAGTGGATGGACGAGCCCTTCGAGAGAATGGACGCCGTCACGCTGGCCCGCTCTCGATGGGTGCAGCGCGATAGATATGATTGGGCGTTGCCCAAGGTTAGCAACATGCGTGTGTTCAAGACTCAGGGCGTTGGGCCCAAGGTTGAGTTGGAAATGTTGAAGGCCAAAACTATGAGGATGATCTCGTACCGAAACGCCCCTCTCACGCCCGTCAATCGCTTATGCAACAAGATCAAACCGAGTTAGACTAAATATGTTAATAACTATCGCCCAACAGTTATAGGGAAACAGGGAACGAGAGTAGAGTTATAACATTGTTCTGTATAGTATACGCAGGGAAATATGGCACAAGAGGTTCCTCGTACATGAGGTTACACCAGATAGCTCCTTTTCGATATCGCTTAAAATGAAGGCCCTCTTATTTCATTCACCCACCCATTTATTTATGGGTTATTTATAAATACTTCGCCTCGTCACCGTTATAGAACAGCTGAAGATACAATTTCAACTAAATAGCGACTCGACCACGATTTCTTAAGTCGGCTAGTTTGCGTCCCAGTATCCATCATCATCGTCATTATCATCATCATCACCCTCGATAAAACTTTCACCGGGAAGTACAGAAGACAGCCACAGAAACCTTTTAACCTTATCAACTAGCACGTCAAGAGGGCAGGGATCACCCCAAAGTACGTGCAACAGATGCGGCACGAATTTATTCCGCGATGGTCGTATGCATGCGCCGATTGGCAACAGTTGGAGCACAGACTCCGTACCAACGTAGAAACTGTCAGGGAAGTATTGATACTCCCACCGAAATGGCTCTCCTATCGATCATTCGCACGTCAGGAAAATTTGTTAAACCTTGTGAAGACAGTAGATAGTAGAGCGCAACTCACGCAGTTTTGGTTCTAGTATTTAACCAATGTCTAGTATGCGGGCTAGCATAAGGCCGGAATGTAGGCGACGCCCTTCGTTCCATATTTCGATCCTCTCAGGCGGGGAAAATTTGTACCCGGTAAGTATTTGAACAGAAACAACGTGATCAGGTGGAAAAATTGCAATATTGACTTGTTATCGCCATAATAACGAATTGAGTCATCGATGGGAGAACTGTGACCTTGAGTATAATGGCCGATCAGGTCGAGCCTGATTAATCTGAATTTACCGCCTCTTGCGTAAACGAACTTGTATAGGTAAAGCAGGTGAATAATATAAAGATCTCCCTAACCGTACTTGTTGTGAATATTCGAGCCAAGCTCGATAGCGTGCCAGATTCTGCTTAATGGAATCATGATTCGTCAGCGGAACAGAATTACTATCCTAGTAGGATTGTGTTTTGTACCGGCTTCACAAGTATTGTCATAAACAAGATTGGCCCGGCTTGTATTGGGGTTTGAAAGGAAACGCCGCCACCGGAACGTGGAGTTCTTCAAGATGATGTAGATGCTCTGAGACCGTACCAATTTTGCGGATACGCTCCATTGCTATCAGGAGACTATCAACCAAGTACAGCCTCTTAAACACTCTCTTCGATCTCTTCGTTGAAGAGGGTATTAACAGATCTCAGTGTTAGGAGGGCAGCCCTTCCGTCTTCCGGGAGCGAGTCATGACGTCAACGATCTAATAGAACGATTAGCTTAGATGAAAAGAGGGCAATATAGTACTGCACAGTTAAACCGCACACCTGTAGCATGATCTCATCAGGGAAGACTTCGCCACCGCCGCCGGACTCCTCAGTTGCGCTCGGAGAATTCATGTTTCGTTTGACCTATGTAAGAATTGGACTTGTGTCTTAGTAGAAAGAAATTTTGGTGAGTAGCAGACTAGTTGAGCCAATAAAGGGCGAATTGATCGCCCGATGTAAAATCAAAGGTCCTCAGATGCGGGACTCCGTTCGTCCAAATAGCCTGCTACGATTGCGATGACCACGTGGCTAGAGTATAATCGTATCTTCTTTAAGGATAATTTGGATCCGATGTATTCTTGATATTTATACTGGAACTATTGCAATCATTAATCACGTATGAATACATACGCGCGCATACAGCAGATATGTCATGAAGGTCCACGAGTTCGAGATGATAATATAAGCCTGCTACATCTTCCTTCCTTTTAATCAAGGCCGCTTGATCGGCTATACACAACTTTACCATTTTTCCATGATTTCCTTATCCGGCCTGTTAATGAATCTACCAGTCAACGGTTTCCCTTCCTGGCAGAGCTTCTTCCTCTCTAGCAACCAATCCTTCCACACCGCAAATTGTCGCTTCCGCTCCACGATGAGATCAGGAGTCTCGCCGAAATAAGTCCTTTCCATTTCGAAGAGTTCCTGCATGTCGAACTTCCGTCGTAGCTCGCCATTGACGCGAATTTCAATAGCGTTCATAATGCCCTCGTACAAGAACAACCCGTAGTCCATGGTATAATACGAGAGCCGTAGTAGCTCTCTCAGCTCCCTCGATATAAAGTGGGCCAGCTTTTCAGCGGGTATAGTACGGGGATCGATCTTGGCGGGCTTGTTCCACGTCTTCGGCCATTTCTCCTCCGTGAAAAGCTTCTCCGATGCGAAAAATTCCCCTTCCTGATCTGGTCCAACGCCGTTCCTCATCCTTATACCCGGTCCGACGACGGAGTGGTCTTGATCCTCCGGCGGTGCGAGGACATCGATGATCATGTTCTTGATGGAGTACTGCGGCGTCCAAAGGGAATCTTTGTCATCTTCGGTGTTCTTTTCCCGCAGGGAAGCTCCGTGAATTAAAAATCTTTCAGCAGCAGATACGGCGTCAAACCCACCCGACCACCGCAACCGTAATAAAACACCAAGGAGCCTTCAAATTTGGAGTCTAAGTCATCAGGCGGGTTGAAGATGCGAAAAGTCGCCGTAAGGGTATCTATATGGCGTGTTTTGGGCGGTGGAGGGCTCGTCCAAGTCGGCCACATACCAGCCTTCTTCACCCACATTACGTCAATGCTGCAGTTTTTCGCCTGAATACTTCTGGAGAGGAGGTCGTTGACTTCGACGTTGATAAGGCGGCTCGTTAGCAAGAGAGGCAGAGCATTGTTTGAGGGGTCGCTTATTCAGCCCAGATCGCATGGATCACACGTTCTCTATCTGGGTACGCTGGGTTCTTGGCGGATCTGCTGGGATTTGAAGCGCGTCCGAGAGGATCTGGCGCCTCAGTTCGGTCGGAGGGTAAGAAGGGTAGGCATTCTTATGTATACGCTCGACTGGTTGGCGAAAGCTTCCTGCGATTTCGATAAAGCCGTTGAATCAACTAGATAACTTAAACTCGATTCCTCAACCTAAAATAACATTGCAATGTGTGTGACTCTTCGTCATCCCGGAGGAGATTTGAAAATAGGGAGATAAGGCTTGAATGCGGCCCAATACTTATACTTGGAATACGTGTACCCAGTTACTTCAAATAATCTGCATCCATACCCAATAGCTTTTGAGATGGGCAATCATCAGTCTTGAACCTGATCCTTCAGGCCGCCCTCTCGGCTATGATAATATAAATTACATATTTTCTCATATCGCATTAAATTAATCTAGGTCACTTTTAAATGAGTATTTAGCGTCGCGTATCCCATTAATATGTCGCAAATATTTGTGGATATATGAAACACTTCAAAGAACTTTATTGAGACTCGAGCATTGTGCAGGTTAAAAGACCGGTCGCTTCGACATTTATGCTGCCCTATGACGTATAAAAGTCATTAAAGTTAGAATTGCAGAACACATCTGAATCGGACCTTATTCGATTCATATGATCCAACGCCTTCTTCGCATCGTGCCAGTGGAATTTCTCGATCATGCAATGGATCCCCTAGTTCTTGGCGAACACCATTGTCTCCTCGCTATCAATACTCGATCCCGACGGCCAGCCGACGATCTTACGCCTTTCATAACTAGATCCGCCGTGTTAATGGTCGGTAGCTCGGTCGGCGCCAGATCAGCAGGGATCCGCGGGCGCAAGTCCCTTTAGCAGCTTCGTCGCGAGTTCGCCAGGTCCACCAGTGAAGACAATGCAGTCTGCTCCTCCATATTCCTGTAGGATTTTAACGGCGTCGCTCTTGCTGCTGTCGACATAGACGTTCGCGCCCAGTTTTTGGCTTCGGCTTCTTTGCTTGCGGACGATGAGAGCGCGACGACTTTGTATCCCATCTTCGAGCGAATTGTAACGCGAGATGACCTATTTTGTGGAATGTTGGAGTCTAACAGTCACCCTTATTTGGATCAGGGAGTATGTTGCCATACCGAGACCGCCTAATCCTTGAACCGCGACGACCGAACCGGGAAGCAGGTTAAGTTAGCGCATGCCGTTGTAAACGTGACACCGGCGCACAGGAGCGGAGCGTAGCGACGTAATCGACGCCTTGGGTACAACGACGGCAGCCTCGCGTCTAATAGTCACATATTCCGCATCTAAGGACGTTTAAAGTTAGAATATTTATTCATCGAACGGCAAATTTTTGTTCGGAAAACCACACCCGCCGTCCCGAGTAACACCGTTGACCTGTCCATTGTCGCACATCTGCTCCAGGTTATGCTTGCAGGCGTCGAGTGTTATCGCACCCGCCGAACCAGCCGGGGCCGACTACATCGCCGACTTCCAGATGTCTCTCCTTCACCGACGGCGGCAATCGTGCCGATGATTTCGTGCCGGTACGAGCGGGCTTAGGATCATATCGGTTAGCATGGCATCAAATGCAGCAAGCTTAATTATTGAGAACTACAATGGATCGCCGAAATGGCGCCGATGGCTCCATTATCAACACGCACACACCGTAAACGATTGTCTTTAGTAGCAGGTGGCCACGTGCCGGCTCGGGAGAGGAAGATCTTTGATCATGAGAGGGGCATTTGCGGATTCTACAACTAGCGCCTTATACGTAGCAGGCAGGTTCGAGGAGCCTGGTGAGGGTGAGTATGGCTGTGAAGAACAGCTTTTGGCTCTGTCGAGGAGGTCAGACATGTTTATGGTTAGAGTTTGGTTAAATGTGAAATGGACTTTCGAATGATGTAAGTCAAGTTTTTGAAATTGATCGAGAATATACTCTACGAAAGAACTTGCTGATGCATTGAGAACGATGAATAGAACTTAAGGAAGTCTCAGGGTCCCCTTTTATGTTTTTGAAGCTTCATAATCTCCTCACTTGAGATCGGAGATCGTCGGCGTTTACGTTAACCTGCAAGACAATACACAGGAGATGGCATCTGATAGCAAACTGTGGGAGATTGCTGGTATCCGAGTTCCGGAGTGGAGACCTCGGTGCATATGTTTACCATCGCACTCAAAAATCGCGGAAATGGCTCATTTGGTATTCTAACGCGATTGCACTAGATATCAAAACGCCGTTAAATTATCAAACATTGACTCGCAGTATCTAAACGTCAAAAGAAGCCCAGGTCTTTCTTATAGATCTTATTATATTATTCAACTATTTGTAGCCCGATACTACTAACACAATTACATTACTACGGTACAAGTAACTTGAATAGCATCTAGACGTTGTCTTCCAGCGACTAATAGTGTTATTGCCAATTTAAAACCATTCCGCTAAGGCTCGCCCGAGAGCTTACGCTGGGTCAGCACAGATAAGACCTTGTTCGAGCTATATTAAATGGGAAAACGTTATCAAATTAGTTTCCGGCATTGCACAAGTAACCCACTGCCAAAAAAAAAAAAAAAAAAATCAGAGAGAGAAAGGAAAGAGGCGAGCACTTACGATAGGGATCGTGCAACACCTAGCCTGCTGTCCGATAGCAGCGCAGATTGAAGTGAAGTCGTCGCGGCTCGTCGGGTCGAAGGAGCTATGATACGCAAAATGGACTGTCAGCAAGTTGATTCTAAGATTATTTAGGAAATTGCCATGCACGCCGGAGCTAGATAAGCTTACGATTGGCGCAATCTAGGTCTGCAACGCCGAGAACATCGGTCGCGCAGCATTGCGCTGTTCCTGAAAGGCCGGGGCATGGGATATAAATTTGACGGGACTCCAGAGCCGGTAAGGCGAGAGCGAAGGGAAGAAGCGCGATGATGGCGACAGTCTTCATTTTGAGGGAAGTTTCTTGTTAAGTAATTAAAGACCGGTATACTGAAGTAGTGGAGGTAGATTGTTCCTTAGGAGTAGGATTTGTAGAGGTTTCGTGTTGTAGAGAGATACTGATCCTGCAATGATGGCTGAAGTGAAGATTATGATTTCGAAGGCGATTTGAGGAGGTATTTATAATCTCTCCTCTTGATGAAAAGCTCATATGTGCCTGAACGGTGATAAACACGGCAGGGAACGTTCTTTGAATAAGGAATTGTATGATAAGAAGCGCAGAACGGTGAATACGTCAACTCTGCTTCCTGTAATTCTTCGTGTATACCGCAACAACTCTCTCCTGAGAACTTTTGCCGAAGTCTGCATACCATGGAGGATTCCATATACATCACCGCAAAAGGTATGGGCGATTCTACAGTATACGCAATTAAAATAACAAAAGCATGACGATCAGAATGCGTAAGTCTTTAATCACGAGATGAAGAGCAAGAGGACGCGACGCTAGTTTTCGGAGGCAAACTCCTTCACCGGTCAACAAGAAAGATCACCGGCCTTCAGCAAAGTATGTTGGAGCTAAAGACTTTACCAAGGCTATTAATGCGACGTGAGCAACAATTATATTCGACCGAGTCGGTAACCCGAATCAAACATGGAGAACCCTACGTGCCTACCTTTATTCGCCAATTGATTAAAGAGATCATCTCGGAGACACCTGCATAGAATACAAATGCATAGAATACAAATGCCTCTTCGATTACCATGACTAGATAGCCGTTGAATAAATTCCTCGAATTTTACAAAATTAGAAACGTATATCACATGTAGATCGTTAGATCTGCAAAACTGGCCCAATCACACTTTCTTTTAATAACTAAGAAAGCTTGGATGGGAAGATTATTATGAGCCGCTAGTCACCGTTGGGCGCCCTTATAATGAAGGAATGAATATTCAAGAGCTGAAAGGAATTGCCGGCCGGAAGGTCAGTAGGATCGTCAAAGGAAGTGGCTGGGCAACTAAGTGTCAAATTTGGTCGTGGCAAAACCCCCCAATTTTGCGACGATCCACATGTCAAAGAACCGTTTTCCAACGTCTTTGATGCTAAGTATAAATGGAGCTACCGAACCGCCCAATAATCTCTTTCCCTCAGTGTCCAAACTTTGGCGGCAGGCACATCCTGATCTTCAATAATCCATGGCAGCGCACTTCAATTTCGGATAAATACACATGTTCAGTTTAGCGCTACGAAGGACAATCTGTTCGTAACGGACCATTCAGAGATTTCAGGTTAAATAAGATATTTAGAAATATCGAGAAATGAAAGTTGCAAAATGATGAAGATATTTTTTCCCAATAAGGCCGGGGCGAAAACATGGCTTCTTCTATACGCTAAAAGTCGTTACATTACGTTGTTGCACCCCCGATATATGAATACTGATGGGAGATTGGGGAAAACAGTGTGTAGACAATTTATTCGGCATTTTGAGTGCCTTCTGTATTTGGCCTTTTTTTTTTTTTTTTTTTTTTTTTCTCCTTTCCAAACTCTAACCGAGTTGATACCAATCTTCGGCAGGACTGCAAAGTCATTTCCGATAAATGAGCTGACAATCCACTTCGATTCCTGTTGAATATACTTGATCCCCAGTCGAGAACCCCAGATATGACTTCTAGCGTTATTCACTAGGTCTGATAGGCCTCTGCTTATACCAGATTTTATGCAGTTATAGCCCGAGTCTAACACCAGTCTACTGTAACACCAGTTCTATATATTTGCCGCCCTCACGGGATAGCATTTGTGCCAAGATTCTAATTCATGTTGCTGGTCTTTAGAATACAAGCATTTACAGCTTTTCCAAATGTTACCTACTCCTCCCTCCCGGACCTAGAGCTTTCTGTAGGCCTCTCTGGCTCTTTCATTATAGCATTCTAGGGAAGATATAACCACCTCCTCGCTCCAATCAGACAACGCCTGGTCGAAAGCCCAGAGGAACAATTGAGGATCAACTATCCTCTTATCAAACGCCCGGGGTACGGATAGTGGAAACAGGAGATTTTCCTTCTCAGTTTCTGTGACTATGCGTTCGCAACTCCTAGTTAGCTTGAACTCACAAGAACAAGTTTCATGATCGTATAGTAGAGGGAGTGAGAAACTCACCCTCTTCAGGTGACTTCGAGACTTGACTTTCTTCTTGTTCTCGAGCAACTCTATGCCAGTCTTCAGCAAATCCTGGCAGCACCCGTAAGTGCCTGTAACACAGCGACCTCATCCAGGCCGTCACTATAGATTGCATCACCCGTTACAAACACTTTATCGAACGGCGCACCGCTTTTCTCTGGGTCACACCAATGCCGTATATACGTCGGCAGCATCCATAGTCTCTGCTCACGTGTTGTCACCCACTGGCAGCTCATGATGTCGTTTGTCAAAGTGTCGCCATCCTTTATAGCACCTCGACGATGTGGTAACGAATTGTTGAAGTCCTGGTCGTAACATCTACGCACTTTGCGCATATAATCGAAGGATTCTGGCGTGTTAGGCGCGATGATAGTTTTACTAGGTTCTGTAATATCGTCACGGCCAAATTGGCAAAATTAGAAATGCTTCGAGACAAGGGTTGTCGTTGGATTTTCTAGGCTTACTTCTTTGATCCAATCCAGCTGTAATTTGACATTTTGCTGATCCGGGGTTATATCTGGAGCCCCACTGCCGGAGCTATCGGTCGCTGTCAAGGACATCGTGACATTCAAGGCAGATGTTGATATTTGGCGCAACTACATGTCCTACCCCTCTTTCCCTTTTCTTAGTTTTGGTCCCTCTAATTAATTACATCACTAAAGCCAGATCAAAATTTTCGGGAACAGCGTTTTGGTCGGGCGCATTTGAACTTAACTGTGCACCCAAATCATGGTAACTGATTGATTGCTTCACGCAGTACATATTGAAAGAAGAAAACGGAAAAGTCTAAACCGCAATTTACTCGTGACTTTAGGTTTATACCCTTCGGGAAGCATAACTATATTTCTAGCCGCTATTATGAGCAGTAATGCAATGCCGAAATAATGCTAATGCTGGAGTCAGTCTCGAAAAAGCGCGATGAGGTCTCGGAGTCATCGGTTATAGCTCGCCATGAGAAATGGAGGCCGGGGAAACGAGACTGTGAGCTAAGCATATTGGCTTTATATCTGTATGCATCGAATTTGAGCCTGATAAAAAAATTTTATTCCATTATTAGAGTCTTCCTATAAATAGGCGAAATAAGTATATATCTACAAGGCACGATCATTAGGTCCAGTATCATCGTTGTTAATGAAAGCGATTGACTGTTTTGTGCTCCCAATATGGGCAACGTTTTCGCCGCCTTTCGGCAAATCGGAAACAAAGGGGAGTATTGTTGATACTTAAACTTCTTAGGTACATGAGGGCTTTGCCGACATATTGGTTGGATTAACCCTCTAATGACCGCTTACAGCGGGTCAGTTTATTGCACTAGTGCCTAGTACAGTCTTTACACAATACCGCTAAAAGTTGAATTTAAGCTAGAATCACACCGCACTCTCAAGACGCTCTACTATAACCTTACTTGTTCAAGTTCGCGCGGTGGAGCACGCGACATAATTTTCAGTAGATCCGGGAATTCCGGTTCTTCGCAATTTCCCAGAAGCTCCACAACTCTCAAGCTTTGAAATCGAGACCAAAGTTATAGAATCGAGTTTCTTCGAAAAGAGAAACAAATAAGAGAAAATGTGGAGCGTCTTTGCAACTTCAAAGCTAATCCTGATCGTGGCGTACCGCAAAGGAAGATACTGCTAACGCTCATTGCTAGAACTCTAGGCAAACCTATTTAACTGCCTTAGGTCTATTCTAACTCTCGTTACTATACTTTTCAAAACCTTATAATCAGCCTATGATTCTGGTACTTGGAAAAAACACCGCGAGCTTTTCGGAAGATTAAGACTTGAATGATGATTCGTGACTTTTTGGTCTTCACCCCGAAACTAGATTAATCTAAATATATCATATCGACCCACAGTGCAAAGCTTAACTGCCAGTTTAATTTATGAGTCTGACGAACCTTAGCTAGCGTGATGTAAGCCGCGAAGAAATAAAAGTTTGGAATCCGGTGATATATTGTGTTTGTTGTGAAGAATAATTTTTCCAAGGGATGGCGCGATGCGCGCGTCTGATTCTGCACTCGTATCTAGGTATATCGGGAATGGAATTACAAAATATCATACAATTGCGAACGCCGTTCTGGCACGAGTATGTATGTATGTATACAGCACGCCGTATAACACCTCCGCTCGTAGCCTTAGAGAAAGCCTAGCTAACGATAAAAAAACCAAAGTAAAAACGCCCGGGAAACGTCGATTGTGGGGTTCCCCAAGAAAGGCACCACCAGAATAGGGCTATATGCCAAACATTCGCCTGATTTGCTTAGGCGTAACTTTTTGTGCTGCTGGTTTCGAAACGGAAAACGCAGGGTATGGCTACGTCGAATTCGCCTAGGAAACTTGGCGGGGCGTCAGTCTCGGAGAACGTGAGTGGTTGGACGACAGGTGCCGTTCGAGCGCATTAGACCTTTTCAAGCATCTCAAGGGAGAAATTTGCTTGTTGAGAGCAAGCTTTTCCTAGGTTTCTTGGGTTTACTTTGGGTTTTCACGAGAACAAAGTTCGAACTACTAACCCGAGCTCACGCTAGCATTTGTTCTGTTCGTAGAAGAAGTGGACATGTTATTCACAAAAGACTGCAGATACGCTCTGATTGTGGAGATACTTGACTGCTCCTCCCCTGTTCCGGGGAAATGCCCATAAATTGTCAACCTGTTTACATGACATGAATGTCCAGCCTAACATTCAGCGATCCTAGGAAAACTATATTAACGGGTCCATGATCCTTGACTCTCTACCTGGACAAAATTTGAACGGGAGTGTCAATTTCACGTTTACTCGCACCATCCTTCAGCCTTGTCACACCCGCGGCAGTCGCACACAATCAACATGACTTTCTATCTTATTACAAAGATGCAGGCGGTCGTATGTATTCCTATTACATGATTTATACCCTCGAACGCATTAATTTATACTAATTTTCTCTTAGTACGTCGAGTGGACGTTCGTCGCCTGCACGGCTGTCCTCGTGTTTCTACGCTTATACTATAACTGGACCCGGAAGGGAAGACTGTTTTGGCAAGATGGTTTTATCATCCTCGCCTGGTTCTTCTTCGCCTTTCAGACCGCCGCAGACTGGACCATGACGCACTTCTATGCCACTCAGCCAGCCCTTACGGAGGATGACCACACCACTCTGGGTAATATCGTAAGCGGACGGACTGAATATCTGACGCTTTTGATCGCAAAGGTACATCTTATTTTCTTGAATTGAGATCATTCACCTTCGCGATATGGTACTAAAGCATCGTGTTATAGTTGAAATACGCGGAGAATGTCACCTACTACGGCTGCTCTACATGGTCAAGTTCGCGTGGCTCTGCTTCTTCCACACGCTCATCCCGAAGGCATTGCCACATCTCCGAATAGCATACTGGGTCGTCACAGCCATATCCGTTACCGGATACGTCTTCACAACACTCATAAACACGCTGTACTGCATCCTGTTAGCACCCGATGGGCCATTGGGAACGGTACATACTGCTCAAATGCGCAATGGGTGTGGATCACTATCGCGACTCTACATAGCGCTACCGATATCATTAGTATGTCTTTACCTTCTTCTCTCTGCAGACTAGCAATAATATCTAATTTGTTATATACGATAATACTAAACTTGAGCACTTTGCTAATAACAAATGCTATAGTCTACGTGCTACCGATCCTTCTCGTCCGCCATCTGCAGAACCTAACCAAGCGGAACCGCTTGGGTGTGGCGCTCCTGTTCGCTCTCGGCTTTATCTGCGTTGGCTGGGCCATCACGCTGCAGGTTCAGAACCTGACCAACGTGCCCGGCTCCGTGGTTTGTATCTCAGGTGCTTTGAACAGTCGTGGGCTATTTTAGTCGTATGTCTGCCCAGTTTCAAGGCCCTCCTCCTCAGTGGCTTCCGAGAAGCCAAGTTCTGGAAGAGAAGTAAGGATGTCTGTGAGCCTCACGGTAGCAGCGCAGATGGCAGTATGGAGAATGTCAGCCAGAAGGAGAGCGGTGGCAATGCCGTGGTCAAGCAGAGGAGTATTGAAAGCGGTGACATGAATGCCTAAGGGAGGACTTAGTCTTCCGTGGGAGCTGCGCGCATGATTGATTATATCGATGATTCTCTGTTATTACTATTTTCTTTTCCCTTCTAATGGAATAATGCTCGAGAAAACTATCTTGCCCGCGATTTCTCTCTCTTTTCACGATTCACTTGATTCATCTGTTTTATTTGCGCTGCACTTCCTGTAGTTTGCTTTACTAGCCCTTGCCATTTGTCTGAAAGAACCTTACGTTCGAACATCCATTCAATAAAAGGCTCATGGGTCTTATAGGTTTATGAGAGGTATATTGTAACACTTGAGCCTCTTATGTCTTCATTACCCTGCACAGCGTCCGCATCCTATGATATTGTACTTATTCCACTTATTAATAGGGAAGATGTTCTAATGCATTGGAAAATGTGCAGTATGAGAATCAAATCTTGATCTGAACGGTGCTCCAATTAGAGCAAGGTTATCACGTAATATTGATACATTCCACTAGGCAATACAAGTCCAACCTGAGGGCAACTGAGGTTTAGTCTTCTCGCGTTCTTGAGTTTTACCCTTCTAATAGTCTCCGGAAAGCATGTGCGAGGTGTCTTTAGAATTGTCTATATACTTAGGTAGTAGATATGACGGAATTGCATAGATTATGGAAATATCGAGATCTTTATCGAAACGAAAGGATACAAGAAATTATTTTCACGAGAATAGAACCTACTTTTCAACCTAGTACATGAACCATCAATAAAAGGAAAGAAATCAAGTCTATAACGACTCACTACTGAGTATCTTAAAACTTGGAAGTAATAATAATAGTAATAATATATCCAATCTGTCTCCTACTCGTTCTTTAAATAGCTTGCAACATTGATTGGCTGAGATGCGAGCCTGCGGTCCGAGACTAGTATCTGGGGGACTACGATACAAGCGCTGCTTACCACCTCCTCGGTGAACCGCAGCCCCACCCGTAGTTGTCGCCCCAGCCTGAGCAGCAGTAGTACGAGTAGGATCCTGAACAGGACCTGGCGAAGCCGTCCCCTGTTGAAAGATGCATCATTTTAGCGAATACCAAGTCGGAGGAGTTGATTGAGGGTGAGGGCGGTAGTAGACTTACATGTCCTACATCCGTAGATATTATTACCACGTTTTACGCCGTTACAGCAGGCATAATAGTAATTGCTTTGGCAGTAGAAGTCGCTCCGGCCGCCGCCCCCTGCTTCGGCCTCCGCCGGACCATGACCAAGAGTTATCGCCGCCGTGTCCATCACCGTGGTCGAAGCCTCCTAAATAAAAAAGAGAAAATTAGCGCACACCGATTGTAAAATGCGGCAAACGCTATATAGGGAATACATAGCTAGAGATACACCGGGCAAGGAAAGGAAAGAGGAAGGTCCTTACCATTTCCTACGCCATTACCCCATGAGCCACTCCAGCTACCTATTGAATAGAGAGGAAGACAGTCAGGAAGTTGAAGTTACCTCTCGGAAGGATACCCTTCAATAAATTGCCTAGGCCTGATAAGATGGGGATTGTGCCGGTACCTCCGCCGCGGTCGCTGCCGCCGCCACCTCCACCTCCGCCGCCTCCTCCTGTTCAATTAGGTATATTAGTCGCTGTCCGTTCAAAGTTACAAAGGAGACGACAATCAAAGGTTGATGCTTACCGCTGCTGCTGCACCGCCTCCGCCGCCTCCGCCGCCCCTCCTGTAGCTGAGGTGTTAGTTGCGCAGTCAGATGACTCAACGAGGGTTTTACCTAGTTAAAGAGATCGATTTCATACCACTGCTACTTCCGCCGCCGCCGCCGCCGCCCCACCTCCTCCGCCAGAGCGGAAACCGCCCCCTCCTCCGCCTCCACCGCCGCCGCCTAATAAATAAAGTCAGTTTCACTAGCATCTCGCCATACAGTTGCTCAGAATCGTCTTCCATACCTCCACTTGAAAACCAACCTGCAAAGTAGGATGATTTTAGTATCGTGATTCAGTTTCAAGTAACCACAGCTTAGACGCTTTGATCTCGACGGAAAGAGAGGTTGAAGATGAGAGTATCTTACCTCCGCTGTTGCTACCTCCGCTCCGCCGCTAGAATGGGAACCGCCGCCGCCGCCTGTAGTAGATTAGCTATTGTCTCGATTAATATATTTGTACTAGCGCGGAAAGGATAAGCTCACCTCCGCCGCCTCCACCGCCGCTGGAATGGGAGCCGCCGCCTCCGCCTGCTTCGTCAGTTAATTACCGCTTTACTATGCATGCGTTCGTGAATAGAAGCGGTTGCTCACCTCCACCGCCACCCCCTAAAATCGTGGAAAAACGTTAGCGGACTATCTACATCCGGGGTCAAGAGGAATCCGACGCTTACCTCCACCACCTCCGCCTCCACCTCCGCCTCCGCCGCCTCCGCCGCCACCGCCTGCTCATTAGGTTAGCAAATCATACAGGAATTTCTATCGACTGAGGAACATATCATACCACCACCGCCGCCTCCGCTCCACCTCCGCCGCCACCTCCGCCGGCCCAAATCCGCTTCCATGGCCTTTATCGAAGCCGCCGCCACCATGGCCTTTCTCCTCTCGCCTTGCGATGTCCTTAATCTCTGGTGCTGCGACCGCTACTCCAGCGGCGAGCCAGACACACATGAGCCATACAAGAACAACCCGCATGCTGGACGAGAGTGATATGAGGACTGTTTTTGATGAGTAAATATGTCTCTGGGTTGATATCGAATATAAAAGTGCAAGTAGAACTGCAGGAAAAGGTAATGAAAGGCTTTTAGACTCTCCGTGAGTTAAAGTCGCTTCGTTGACCTGTAGATTACTTCTAAGGATGAGTCTTTCGAACCTTTATATATTGCAGTCAACAGTGCGACAGTTTATATACCCGGAGGAAAGGAGAGCGAACCTTTCTCCGACAACGAGACTCTGCGGAGTAACTATTGTGATTACCTGCTGCCTGGAGTCATTTCATTCAACAGAAGTTTACTCCTCGCCCTCACCTTAGTAGTCTCAACACGGGTGTCGTGAAGGTTACTAAACATTTAGGATAGTTCTGGACACTTGCCAGAGCACAAACTCTCTGTACTACCATCCTCAGCATCCCTTCCACAACAAACCCTGGAATCATCGGCAAGCTATATTGGAAGCTCCTTGCAGGACCTCGGAAGCTCGATCATCCTAAGGTCTATATATCTCGAGCTTAGGCGAGGGATATTTGAAATTGTGGAGACCCCATGCCGGTGGTCTTGGGACGCTGGCGATTAGACTAGAGGGGCAATGTATTTCGCCCGCTCTCAGGAAGTTGTACCACCACCTGCCGGGATTATTTTCGAAAATGGCTATAAGGATCGCTCTTATCTATATCCTTGGCTTTGCCAGTTCTCCGGTTGTGGGCAATGTAGGCTGGGCAGACTGTTGTACAGAAAGAAAATACCCCGAGAATAGGCTTGATTTCCATGTTTCCTTCTTAAACCTCCTATCAATGGTCCCTCAAACCATAAGAAGATTTTGATCTTGCTCCGGGAGAAAAAATGGTCTTCTGGCTATGGGCTCTCGACTATAACTTGAGGGGTTTCACCAGGTGCAACGCCAACACGCCTTCTAAGTTGGGAGATCCAAAGGATCTGCTGTCTTAATTTGCCTGAACGTTTCTTCTAGTGTAAAGTCCGTAGTGTGCACTTTCCGTGATGATCGTTTGAAACGGCTGGTAGTAACGTTCCCAGGATTCGTCAGCTCGGATATCGCGAGCGGTCGTGATCTCGCCTTAGGATCTATTCCGTTGCATTATCGTCTATCAGCCAATGCCTTCTCACAAATCCGCTACCAAGGCGGATCCTTCGACCCTTTGTTCCGTGCTTTCCGTTATGATACTTATATGAAGATTGGTTTTAGAGTGTGAGATTCCACGTCAAGATTTATTGGGCATCGTCCTTTAATTATGGAGGTCTGTCCAGCAACAGGACCATTCTTATACACAAAAGCTATGAGGTTTGATTAATATACGTAAACAGGAACTTTTAAACCCTTTTCTATAACTCTAGAGTAATATATTTGTCCGTTATTATGTGAACACTTATGTCTTGTTTCTTTATTTCCACAGACTTGGATTTGATCTTGCGGAGCTTAATGCCTAGTAGTAGAAAATATCATCTCTCTCTCTTTATTTGTGTACTGTGGCTACCAAGTCTTGAGAAAGAAAACATCTTCCTAGAGGGATTGAGCGCTATGCCACGAAATTATTTCACTCAGTCTTCCGGATTTTATACATTTGGTTCGATCTTGCGAAAGTTTCTGGTGCGCTCCCTGGGAATATCCCGTTATGCATCGGTGTAGAAATACCCGTCTCTCCGAGATCTTGTGAAAACTCGCGATAGACAAGAATCGCGCCAGTCCCAATGTACCCTCTTATCCCCTTTGGGTCTTTGTCTCGTTGTTTTTTCAAACCGGGTCGTTCCTCAAAGAGAAATCCAGAATCTTTTCTTGATATAGTAAATTTCCGCTTCGTCTAAAATTCTGCATTGGCGGTTTTAAATATTTGTGGCTACGTCGCTCAGAACGGACGTCGATATCGGAAAGAGTCAACGGTTACGAGAATCTGCTCAGATCAGTATCCATCGCATACACCTCGAACGTATCCCCGTGTTCATCATCGACTTTAGATTTCAAATGAGCTTTTCGCCCAGTAGTCGCATTTACATGACGGCGCCGTTCATATCATCCAGTATACGGTCTCGATGCAATATCGGAACAATATCGCTTAGTCGCCTGCACGTCGTTCTCGCCTGACCTCTTCTGGATTACGTGGCAATTTACTAGCTCCATGTGTCTCCCTTCGACCGTCTGCGGAGCCGGAATAGATAAGGTAAGTAATAGAAGAGGAAGGTTTCGGAGCGATGCGTGAAAATTCATTGAGCTTTCCGCTTCGCGGGGAAGTTTTGCAGAAGGAAGGGTAGTGGTTACATTGACAACAACAAGCTAACCTGCTTTCGCAGAAAATTGTGCTACAGAACCAACGAGCCTTATATACCGCTGCTAGCTCAAGGCACGCGACTCCTCTGCTGAACTCCAAGGTGGCAATATTTTCCAGGTTGTATTTGAGGTTGTTTCAGGCCTTCAAACCTAAAAAGTAAACGTAGAATGATGTTCCAGATTCAGAGTTGGGCGTGTCTCGAGTTGGTCTAGGCATGTACAATTCACAGCGGTCATAGGAGGAAAAAAAACTCTATCGGATATCGCACCGTCCACCGGGGCGGCTTTCCGATCCCATTCAAAAATTAATATTCACAGCTACCAGTGGCGCCATCCAGTAGGCCAGGAAACACAATTAAGGTTTAAGTTTTGCCCACCAGTGGGCTTACGTGACATGCCTGCCTCAGCGGGAGAATTTCCGGTCACAAGGAAGCTTGATAGCAAAGATGCCGCTATACATCTCGCATATCAATAATATGGCGCGGCTAGTGAATAGCGCGGCTATTGAACTGAGTTGACGCTTTCCGTAGTCATTAGCGTAGGCGTCCTGCATCGTAGAACCAATGTATACGAGGAATTGCCATGAGCGAGGACTATATTAAAGGACCCATAGATCTAGCTTTAACTGTCGTGTGCAGCGATACAATTTGGTTACGTGTTACTTATATCGTTTCTTAGATAGACATACATTCTTAGGAAGCATGTAACTTAGCGATATTCATATGGAATTTTGAACTCAAATGGAACATGTCCTCAACGTTTACCGCGACCCGGGGTAAAGTATTATTTGCGTATTGCTTTGAGAATCAAACGCAGAATGAACGCCCCAAGATTGAACTCTATGGTTCCTCGCGTTCATTTCAGATAGAGCAGCGAAGTCCATGACCGTTTTGTTATGTCCTTTGCCGGTGCGATACTCACAACGCGGCCGCCCAAACTTCACGATGGATTCACTGAAGCGAACTAGTGATTCCTTATTTCTACTATAAGCCTCATTAAACTTTATATTGCTCTCAAATACTAGTCACGTGCCTTTTTACGTCGAGCTTCCTATAATTAAATTCATAAAATTCTCACGATAGTCAACTTCTCGCGAATTATTCTCAACCAATAAGCGACGAGATCCCACGAACAATGCTGAAGGCAAATATTATTATTGCGATGAGTTCGAAACCGTCAATAGCAAGTCCATTCAACGGTTATTCGATTCAGTTTTTTTTTAAAAAAAAAAAGAAAAAAAAAAAAAAAGGAATGCCGTTTTCTAAGATATTGCGGCAAGTCTTCTACCGGACGATGCTGAATCTCTCGAAGGGAAGAACAACTTCATCTTCCTACAATCAATCTCAAATAAAAATAAATTACATCTTATATCTTTCAAAAATATATCAAGTTTTTAAACATTCTACTTTGTTCTTATCCTCATAGTTGCAATTATAGCTTCGATGTCTAAACAGTTTCTGCAGTGTTGGGGAAGGCTCCGTAGCCAGCCTACTGAGACCAAAAAGGACAAAATGCCTGAACATTATCAATCCCATGGTGATTATAACGATCATCAGGATGTGGTCAACAAATTCTCAAACCTCAAAACTGCTAAACTACCGCACATGCCAGACGAACTCCTCCTACGTGTAAATCCCCCTTCGTTTATCTTTTACCAACCTGTAATAGACTGGCTAACCAATCCTCTTGAAATTAGATTATCAACAGCGTCAATGACAAGGACAAGAATGCGTTGATCAATTTGCGCGGCGTCAACACAATGTTTAGCGAGGCGGTCACGCTTAAAATTTTCGAAACTTTCTGCCTCGATGCGGCGACCGCAGAGTCCTCACTCAGAAGGTGTCAAGATATCGACAAGGTTAATGAGTGCCTCCGCTATACCGACACCTTGGAGATTTGCACGTCAGCTATGTGCATTGAGGGAACTCCATCGGAAGACGAGCTTAGGAGCATCGTTATGCTTGCTGAAACCGGTATGTGACCCACGGACCCAAGCCTAGGACCATCTGTAGAAGTTTTGAACTGACGGTATAGGTGAAATCTAGATCGCCTCTGGCTCGCCATGTCCTCATCGTATGAGATCTCCCCGCAGCTCGCCCTGCTAGCGAAGCTCACCTATCTCTTCGCCGTCTTCGGCAAGAGGGGTATCAAGTTCAAAATTGTCAAGATAAACCTGCCGGACGACTTCACTAGCGTCGAACAGGAATTCGTTATTTTCGGCTTCTTCTCCATTGTTTCAAGGTTCCTCTTCGGGTATGTGCCTAGGATTGATACTCCGACTCCGGGAACCATCAGGATCCAAAAAGGCGATATCCTGCTGCATGAAGCTCCATACTCACACACGCATTGGCTGAGCCCGACCATGCACTTGCTCTATCGCCCGTTCGAGCTTAAATACGCGCCGGGACCTTGCACTATCAGGCACATGTTTCTTGGGGAGGTCTTTTCCTTGAGGCATCTGCTTCATACTCTCGCCAACGAGAAGTGCCCAAACAACGTCAATGACGAGAGGCTCAGTGGGATGCTGGAGCCGCCTGGTGGCTCTTGAGGAAAATCATTTCTAGTTCACAGATCCGATTTTTCAGATCCCGGAACAGAAAGAGGTAGAATTAGAGGAATAGAAGAGCGGCGAACCCGGCGGAAAATTCCTATAACATTACTATGTTTCCACTCATGCTCTTTGCTTGAGAACGATATTTCTGATTCAGCAGTTAGTACCTCTAAAGATACAACCTCCATAACCCAGTTAACCAAAATAAAATACCCAGTTCTCCAATTACTTAGGTGAACCCAAAGAGTATGAGCGTGAAACTGTCCCACAGCAGGATGAACAAAAAGACAAGTCATTACACATTACTGCGGGACGCGACGCTCTTTTCCTCATCCCCATGGATATATTCTCATGTATCATAATATAGGAATCTGGTCGATTATGGTCTCCCTCCGGCATATGCCCAGTGGTTATGCGGGTGGCGGTCATCTCTATCGTACTCTTCGTCATGAACGTAGAACGTACTCTCGACGTCCGCGGCGCTCTAGATTCCTGTCTAGAGGCGGCTGACGAGACCTGCTCCCTTTGTAATCGTTGTATTGTCGAAAATATTATCGGTACGTTTACGATAATCAGTGACGTCGACTAGAAATATACATGAAAAGAAAAGTTAGTATAGGCCTGGTTATTGGATCGATCTATCTTGTAACTTACGTTCTCTCGGGCGGTCCAACCGAGCCTGAAGCCTAAATCCGGTGGCCCGGTTCCGTAAATGGCTAAGATTGAGAAAATAAACCGTAGCGCGGATACGATGACGATCAATAGGCCAGATCCAAATATTGCGGTAACCAACAGTCTCCTGAGATAGGCATTCAAAGTTAGCTATTATGAGCAGTTTTTGCAGCAGGATCATGGGAACGTACTTTTTCAACGGTAGGTTGACTATCTGAAGCATCGGGAGCGGTATAGAAAGAATTAGGATATCGGTGCTATATGAGGTGTTAGTCAAAGTTTCCTCTGAGAATTATCTGGCTTAAGTCCGATGAGCTGAGCTCTTACATGAAGTTCGTTGTTCCCGTAAAAAACAAATTTGCTGCTCCAGCAGGGCAGCCTTTGTCGAAAAATTCGTTAGTAAACTGGTTCTGTTATAAGAGAAGATGGCGGACTGGCATGAGACTACTAACCTCCCGGCGGTGGCACGACCTGCCAGTTCTTACCGACTGGCCAACACTTGAATGTATTCACCAGATACCCTCCGATGAACGTGAACGCAACCAGCCAAGAAGTAACCAAGACCATCTTCCGCTGCCAAAGCCTCATGGTGAGACGGTTGTATAGGAAAAGCATGCATCCTTTGCATGCCCACAAGTGACCCGACCAGGTATACCAGCTAACCTGGTTTAGGATCGAACCGGTCCGCAAGTTTGATATTTCTAAAGCCGTCATTCCGGATAGGGTTTCTGATGTCAGGCCTATATTTGTTCCAAGACGATCTTGATGCAATGTCAATATCCATGGATCCATGAGAAAGCGAGGAAAGGTGTGCATACTTATGACTTGGAAGCAAGTAACATCCAAAGTAAAGAAGCACTGCATGGGAGTATTAGCATGAAGAAATCTAACTCTCGTCCATTAAGTATGGCTTACTATTGCGGTTACAACAAGTAGTCGTCACCTTGCCATTCCCTGAAGCCGAGCAGCCGTGTCCGCAGGACGAGTCTGACGATTGCGACTGACACTGATATAGCGTATTCTATCCATGTTTCCAGTAACCAACCCGGTAGGCTTGAACCCATATTCTATAACCTTGAATGTAGGACAAAAGGTTAATGACCGGGTATCGAAAAGGAGTCTCGGAAAACTTCGACGGCCGCCCTGGGTCGGGATTTTTATATTCTGATATAGTTTCCGGTTTTCTTTTACCTAAAATTTCATTCTCGAATCTAATACTTCGAAACAGAACCAGAATCTTTCAAATCCAAAGAAAGACATACACCCCTAGGCACATGGAATTATATATATTTATTTATTTCAAGAGGCGGGGAAACCTTGCCTGGCAGGAATTAACATGGAACCAATTTTCTGAAGGATACATGGATCCAGACCTGAGCGGTTTGAAGTTAGACCACTATTCCTAGGCTAAACAGCGGTGCCTGCCCCCACGGGCCCCACAGTAATTACCTTCGAATGTACTGCGCGTTGACCAACTGGGTTGTTGCTGCCGCCAAAGCGGAATAATATCCTTCAGTTCTTCTGTTCCCCTCCGAAGCAACACTCCTACCGCACCATAAGCGAGGTGTTACTGAGGTACTGACTTGGAGGCCTGATGATCGGTTGATTTGGCCCAGGAGGACCCACCAAAATGCCTCCTGTTAACGATCAGGCACCTATATGAGAAGGTCTCTGGAGACCTACCTATCTTCGCAATTTTTTTTTCGCAAACAGCCACCCGACGGATTGAAAAGGCATGTACAATTCTGTGTGGGAGTTTATGAGGGAAATACTAAATCCGAGGGAAGTGCTGCAAATGAACATGAAGGTATGACAGTAAGACTGTAAGTTACCTGTCAGCGTAATGACAGGTGGAGAATTTACGCCTCATGAGTTTCAGATGGACGGAGCCGCAAACACGAAATAAGAGCAGAAGCTATACCATCTCTTGAAGTAATCAGACCGGACGCCAGAGTGCAAATGGTGAGGCCAAACGAGTTGATATATTAGGTACACTATAAAGTCTATAATGCCATTTCAGAGTAATAGACATGAAAGGAAAATGAGTACTGACTGCAACGCGATATACTTCTTTCTTAGCTTTGGTTATCTATTCATGACTATTGGCTCCACCAAAGTGGGGGTCTCATTAGCCCAGGAACCAAGCGCTATCTGCAGCAAAGGTCAGACCACTATAACGTTTGTAGATGACACCCATATACATTCAAAGCACAAATATGTTCCTCAAAAAGGCTTAATCTATGGTTTTCCCAACTATGGAGGTTATATCGCAATTTATACCAGGTTTCGATCCCAAACTTCTAGAGTTTAAAAGAAGTTCTTCCTCGTATTCCCCGCAAAAAAAAAAAAAAAAAAAAAAAAAAAAAGGTATTGGATTGAGCGATAACCAGGGCTTTTAGCGTCTTTTTTCTAGGCGTTGAGGTTCAAAATATTTTATTTTTATTTATTTTTTTTATTTTTTTGTATGGTAAAGTGCTCATTTTTTGCAAATTTTTGTGCTGTTTTTCGAGGTGTCGGGCGCCCTCTCACCTCGGTAAGTACTGGAATACTGGAAAAAAGCACCCACGCTAAATACCCTGGCGATAACGTTTACTCTCTATATACGTATATGAGAATGCCACTTGAAGTCACCCGGTCGTCATAGCGTCGCAATATTCCCACGGCGCAAAGTGAGTGTAACGCTTCAAACAAAAACCGGTACGAGGGATTTTATACATGGAGAGCTTGGGAGCGTTCGTTCAGGAGGGATGCAACTGGGCAAAAAGACGAGCAGGACTCGTTCTAAAGAATTTTTACTAGCACTATTTGATCGTCGGTCTGCTTCCCGGATTGCGCCGGCAATACATATACTCGATAGGGGTTGCAAACTTGAACTGAGCGGGGGAAATGAATCACAAACGACGAATGCAAGGAACACGAGGAGAGCAACTAACAGAGGGACATGAACATTTAGGTCGTCTGTATCAAATCGCGAAAAGTAGAGTCTGTTAAATATAATCACTGGATCGATGCTTCACTGGGCTTGCCTATTATATTTCTTGACGGTCCAAGTCGCGACTTGGTAAGATTCGACTATAATGCCAACACGCCAACGCAAAACGACAAAAAGGATCAATCCCTTTTTGTATCTTGGGGCGTTACCGAGCGGAGATATGTCCAGCAGGGTAATGGCCGAATGGGTGCGGAGTATCATTCCCGAAGAAGCAAATATTCCATGATCCCTATCACCAGGATCAGGCACGAATACGCGAAATATCCAAGACTGGTCACTCCCCCTGTAAACCCACTAAACAAAGACGTGTTTTTTAAAATAAATGGCATTATTCTTCGAATATCTCAAAGTCCCGAGTTTGAAGGACGTGCTGAGGCCATTCCTACCGAAGAATCCGATGAGGAGATCGCACTTAACGAGTTTCCCCTCCTAAGTCTTCCCGTGGAACTCATCCTCGCGGTCGCAGCTTTCCCCGAACGAAGCTGACCACCAAGCCCTGCGCGGGTCATGTCGCATTCTCCGCTCCTGCTTACCCCGGCAAGCAGGACCTTTGTCGGACCAACGGTGCTACTTCCTAAATATAGACTACAACGACGAGGATTCCGACCATTCCTGCCGATCTCCGTTTCCGCATTGGAACAGCTTGGGCGTAAGACGAGTGGAAGTATAGATGTCAGCTTTACGATTTTTCCAGCAGGCTCTTACGCGACTTGCCACAAGGGGACCAGAAGCGCTATATCGTCTGCTCGGTTTGCTACCGGCTCGCTCCGGCGAGTCCTAATCAGATACGCATCGCAAACCCGTGCGAGCGCCTCCTCGGCTGAGCCTAGCGAATGTTATCATTGTTGTGTGTATAAGGAGAACTAGGAAATGATGAGTACATTGGCCGGCTAGCGACAAGAATACAAGGATCCTCCAAATGATTGGTGCCTTGAGCCTATAATATAAACCAAATCTTAATGATAATGATAATGATTAAGGTCGCGTTTATTGTTCAATTTGATTATAATTACTTGATTGTCAGCATTGCGCTCTCGGGGATTGAGAATCGATCGTTTCTTCGCATATATTTATCAGTTATGTCACCAACTTTGAGCCTCCCGCTGTAGCATTGTTCAGAAGCGGGGTAATTCATTCGGGGTAGGGATTGTTTTCTGGGGTTTGAAGAGGCTTTTACTAAGGCGACTTAGCAAGACACGTTGTTGGCCAATGACCTTGTCGCGATGATTTTCTGCATGGAGGTATCACCGCGAAGTGGTCGAGTCTAGACCAAGCTTTCGCAGGAGCTGAGTTCACCTCACATTGAACCATAATACCAAGTCCTTGCCCTTGCGAGTTCTCAGCTTCATTGAACGTATATATTCCTTGTCAGAGGTGTTCTGACTGGTGGGGCTCTATAGAATCCAGCGACGGCTAAGGCTTACTGCGAGGCGGTGCGAGGATTCGCTAAACAAGGTCAAAAATCGCCGAGTGTTCGGTACCGGGAAAAGTTTTTATAGAGCTCCTTCCACATCAAGCTGCCAATGTATAGGTAAGTTTAGTATATGTATCGAGGGGGTTAGTACGGGCGATAGACTCTTTCATAAACAGTCGCTGTGATTTATTTAATCTCCTAAATATCTGCGACAATGGGATTCCCTCTCCAAAATAAGTTCTCGACACTCGTACCCTGAATATCGAACTGCTCCGGCTCCAACACCTAAGCCGTCAACGAAGGATACCTCTAGTATCGTTGCCGACGGAAATATTACACCAAATCTTCACGATTTGTATTCTGAAGCGGACCGACAATGCCTACGACATACTTGCCGATTCTTCTACAATCTATTCCCGGAACCCATACCTGATTTATCTTTGTGGCGAGGCTATCAAGAATTCCAGAGAGGAGAATACGACATGTGAATGGTTACACAGTGGAGGAAAGAAATCGAACCAGAGGGTCTTTCAGGAACGATTACTTAAAGACCGGCTGCGCCGAAGGATCCATCTGCGAAGTATGCTTGAGGATTGCAAACCCTGTGAAAGCCCGGGGTTGCGTTGTTCTCATATTGTGAGCGTTGCGGGTGAGTCAAGCCTCGGAAACGAAGCAATTGAGACGAATTCCTCTCCGCTGCTTGATATATCCCAATAGGGCGTGTTCATATCGTTTTCGTTACTAACTTTTTTTTTTTTCATTAGAATTATAAGTACGTATCTGCTTGTTTCTCAGCCCAAGGGTTTTGTCTACCTTTATAAAAACCTCATTAATTACGTGAGTGGTAGCATGCAAAATACTACATTTTGCATTTCATTCAGAAGGGCACCCTAGTTCGATCCGTACTATGCCAAACTGACCATACCAATTTGAAACTATATGAGGATTTCGATGAAAAACGATTTCCTGTTCCAGAATACAACAACGTTCAGTACATGTAGTGTTCCGCTCACATCTGCTCAGAGACCGTAAACTGGCGTGTAGGGTGATGTGACTGCGAACTTGAGTTTTTTTTTTCTGTTTTGTTTTTGTCCTTTTCTTTCTAGATTCGGTTGTTAGAAGAAGGATATAATATATCTGCACGGTTGGCCGAGCATTTATTTAGAGCCATTTTTAGAGCCATTTTTCGGACTACATGGTGTATACAATTAATATACATGCGTGTCTCTGGCACTAATAATACATAATCTCATCTAGGATGCCGAGGTAGTTCAGAATGTGCTATTCTTCTTGCCCCATGTTGCGTTTAGATCCACCCGGTTCAGCCAAATTACGTAATTATGCCGTCCTTCTCGGACAGCTTCCGAAAAATGAGATATTAAGTAACCTGTCCGCTAGGCCGATACCCAGTACCATCATTATTCCACTTGTAGTAGCTCTTTCGAATCCTCTCGACGATTGCATTCGGTTCTGGCATAGCGTGTCCGTTTAGTTTGCTAGCTGTTGCGTATATTTCAATCGATAGCATTTTAAAAATATTATTTTATATATCTATTAGCTCAGTAGTTAAATAACTGCCGCGACTTCTACGAGGTTCTATATTTAATATCGGATATTAAATATATATATATAATAGCGATTATAGAAGAAAAAAGAGAGGGTAACCCTCTAAGCTATTACCTAGATTTACTTAAATCTATTCCTCGATATCGTATCTCGATAAAATATAAGATTTAGCCTTAAGGTATTAATATCTATTAATAGGGCTCCCTATCCTTTAACTCTTTACTAGACCGCGCCGGCGGGTATTTATTAACTATAAACTAAATTTTATACCTAGATACTTTATCTATCCTTATCTATCTCTTACTATCTAAAACGATGCTACTAGCTTATAAAATAAGTATACTATACTCTATTTTTTACGTTTATTTAGGAAATCTTCTAAGAGTCGCTTAAGTAACTTAATCTACTCTTTTATTTAAGACTATATACGTCGCTAACAGATTATAATTTAGGTATAGGTATTAATATAAACGGTAGAATTAGATTTATAGCTAATATCCTAGAGGCCGAGCGGAGAGTTAACGAATATTATTTTATATATCTGTTAGCTTAGTAGTTAAAATAACTACCGCGACTTCTACGGGTTTTATATTTAATATTAGATATTAAATATATATATATAATAGCGATTACGGAAGAAAAAGAAAGGGTAACCCTCTAAGCTACTACCTAGGTTTACTTAAATCTATTCCTTTAATATCGTACCTTAAATAAGATACAAGATTTAGCCTTAAAGTATCGATATCTATTAATAGGGCTTCCTATCTTTTAACTCTTACTAGACCGCGCTAGCGGGTATAATTATTAACTTATAAACTAATTCTATACCTAAGATATTTTATCTACTTCTTATCTATCTCTTTTATTATCTAAACGACGCTACTAGCTATAAAATAAGTATACTATACTCCGTTCTTTACGTTTATCCGGTAAATCCTTTAAGAGTCGCTTAAGGAAACTTAATCTGCTCTTCTATTTAAGAACTATATACGTCGCCGACGGATCGTATTCGGGTACGGTATCGATATTAAACGGTAGAATCGGATTTATAGCTAACATCCCAGAGGCCGAGCGGAGAGTTGACGAAGGTCGCGTGGGAGGAGATGGTACAGCCTGCGACAGGTACGTCGCAGAGATTGGACGTCAGCTTCAGAGGTAAGATCATCTTTTATGCAAAGGAGGACGTCGAGCGGTAAAGTTGAAATGGACATGATGCCTACAAGAAGCGCGATCTCTGTTCGCGGGAACTTAGACCTGCAGAGATACGAAACTAAGCAGGTTTGCATTCTTATTTGAACCGAGATACGTTCTTTGAGCCTCGTCAGCCTTGCCGAAGACTCACAAATTTTCTTCGGTAGCTCAAACCAATCTGTCTACCGATTGTATCCATCCTATCACACAGTGCACCGGATAAGAAATCCCGCCCAATTGTCACTGGGCCTTATATTGCACGATATTAGACAATAGTATTCATGGGGTGCATTGTTTATTTATTTATATAGACAGAGATACTGGATCAAATGGTCTTCAAGGAGAAAGGGGAGTAAAGGCTACTGGATCCACGGAAGATCAGAGTTCAATCGAACTCTTGAATCTATGAGAGGAGACTCTTCAGGGTTACGTTCGATCAGTCAACTTCATCCTGTCTAGTTTTTCACTCGAAGCGCAATCGATAATCTAGCTGTCTTCTCCTTTTCGACACATATCTATCACGATCCCACTGGCAGGCGCAATTATTGCAATGGAACTTACTAAAACGGGATAAAACATGTGCGCTCAGCCTAGGAGCATCAACGTTCCGTATAACCCGGTAAAGCCTGTAAAGCTTCCTAGTGTATGTATATTCGTCTACTCTACGCTCCTGTAACAGTGGGAAGTCACGGCACCAGAAATGCGTAGGCCTACGGGTAAAGTCCGTTTCAGAGACTCCGATATATTTCCTTTCCGTTTCAAAATCCTTTCACTGGATTCACCTCGTTGAGCTTTTTTTTTTTTTCCTTTTTTCTCCGAATGCTTAAAATCATATTGGGCAATTTGGCTGAAAGGATATCATGGTAACTAACATTTAATGAAGCGGTATTTAAATTTACGGAATACTAGTTGAAGCTTTTATCTACAATTTCCGTAAATTAGCGGGCGCCTTGAAATTATTTACAGAAAAATCTCACTGTTCATTATTTCGAGAGACAACAATTCGAATCTTGGGGTCTTGGTATCTTCGAGCAATAAATAAATCGCCCTTTTCTTCTTCAGCGTGAGCTCTGGCGTAGAGGATCACAAGTTCCAGAATCCATTCGACTATGTACATATATGGCCCTAGCCCCCGACCTGATCCTGATGACGTATGTTTCGCGGCGATATTATCTGAACTATGTTGAAAGCATCCAGTTAAAGCCATCAGAAACGGTGTCCCTTAATAGCAGCCCACCCTTCAAACTTTCCCTTCTCAGAAGATCCTCCGGCAAACCCACCGCGAGAATTTGCTCCTTAACCTCTCGCTCAGCGCGGATGGCGAAAGCGGTATAGCACAACACAGCCGGACCCGTCTTGCTAATCGACTGTTTCGTGATCGTATACTTACCAGGAATCTCGAACGTATGTTCCTCGCCGTGAATGATAAACTCCAGCTTCCAGTTCGGTAGCTGTGCGTTGCAGCGCGTGTACCACTGTGTGCCGTCGCGGTCGAGTACGAGCTTGATACCCTAGCTCTCACTTGTGCAATATACGGCTCCACCCGTCCTTCCAGAGGAGCATATTCTCATTGCCGGAGTCAATTCAGTATGATGTTTTAACAGCGTGTGTGCTGTAGGGGGGTCTTAGCTCTGAAGACAAATCTCGTCGACCTCGATATACTTCTGGGCTCCCGGTTTGGCAGAGGCATTTATTGTACCCATCGTAAGGGTCGATTTCGCGAAGAGATGGATCCGGCGATGAGTGAAGAAGGTCAAGGTAAATACTTCGCTGGAGAGTTTTCCCTGCGAAACCGCATTATCTTTTCCAAGTTGCCGGCGTATGCACCAAATTGCAGAATTGGCTCTCCGTTTTGAAGAGTTTACCACAAAATCATCGTTAGCAAGGTCACCCACATTGCAGCATATTTGAAAGGCGAAAAGGGGATGGGTATAAAGCCTAGCTGCCAGTCCAAATATCCCATCATCGTGGAAATCCACCAAAAGTAGCTCCGGGTCCTTAATCGTCGCATACTAGTAATATCGAAAGACCTGCTCGAGCACCGGAGCGTCACCAACAGCCACTTCACCGCTCGTTATAAGTCCCGTTCCTCCATTCCCGGACGCAAACTCAGCTTTAAATCCGACACCGTCTATCCCGGGTGCATGTTTCTTTGTCGCAGGATGGTGATACACGCGGTGGTCAAGTTCCCCGATTTATCGCCCCAGATTACGATCGATCACGACGGGCCTTATCGCTGTATACTATAATTTCCGTGCTTCCCGTATCAACGGTGAGCCGTAGCGGTCGATTCGTGTCTCCGTCGTTTGCTTCCCGACGTGCACGTCCGGCGTAAATATGCGTCTCGCCAATTTTGTAAAGGAACCGTGAGAACCTTTTCTGAATGCGCCGAACCGCTCGCATGATGAGATTCGCTCGGAGTGGAGCCTTGTACGTGTGTACCTCTACTCGCAGGAGACCCGCCTTTGTCATTTCCTCTAGGTTCGAGTAACGAATGGGAATTCGCAGCTTGATGAGTAGTATTTTCGCTACGTGGATCAATAGCCGGACCATCGTGATCGTAGTAGTATTTCGGCCCGGCGTGGGTAACGGAAACGAAGAATATCAATGAAGCGTCATCATTGCCAACGCGTTAACGCACCGGACTTGAGCATTATTAAACCAGCCTAGTGAATACAGTAGATAAACTCGAGGGGGTTTTACAAATTTCTGCATTGGAATGGGCAAGGAAAGAAACGTTGTGTGATGTGTAATCCTTTACAGAAGGTAAGGAGCGAATATGTCTACCTATCATGACCATGTGTAGGAACACCATTACCATACATCATGTATATGCCTTATTGTACATAAATAGGGAGCTTTCCCCTCATCATCTCTATCAATCAACCTAAGGATCAATCCTCTTCACGGTGTTCTAACAGGTTATAAGCCCGGTAGACGTTCTACTGGCTAACTCTGACCGTTATAATGTTGCGATGCATTTTTTAATTCTTTTTAAAAATTTTTATTGACGGAGCACCGTCGTCACAAAAGCGCATATGCACGTTAAAACGCACAGTATTAAAAGCGCATATACACATTAAACGCACAGCATTAAAACGCATATGCACGCCAAAACGCATATTTTCGCTCAACGATAATGCAAGACATGACGGAGTACCGATTGCATCGGACGGTAATGCTCGTAAAGTACCGACTACGTTAGTCGATAGTATAGCGCTATAATATTATAAAATACGGCTAAGTATCCACCGTCATTTAATAAGAACGAGAAAATAACAATAACAAGAAGAAGAACGAGAAAATAACGGAAAACAACGAGAATAACGAGCACGCCTGCGAACCAGCTACGCAGAGGCCTACCCGGCTACACAGAGGCCTAGCTACTAACCTAAGCACCGTCAGTTAAGGACGATGCCTCGAACTAATACTGCCCGGCTGGCCCGGCTATATATAGTACTACTAAGGGCCGCCGTTTTATTATTATTGCCGGAATACCTATAACCACCGTCGTTTATTATATATTATAATGCCGTCAGCGTCGTTTGCGAACGGTCGCGGAAGCTCTGGCCAGAGTCGATCGTTGAGTAAACCTGCAGTTATATAGGCTCCGATCGGTGTTGTTATCCCGCCTCGACGGAGGACCGGGAAGACTACACGAGTGCAGTTGTAGTAAGGCGGCACCCTTGCCTCGGTACCGACGGGTCCGATCGGTAGTGGGCATACCACCGATGTTGTATTGCCGGTGAAGGCTCGAGTACAGGCTCGGTGCAGTAAGACCACAGAGGTGGCCGACGGCTCGGTTCGGCTAGGCATTTTATAATTATAAGGCACTAGCACAGTACCGGCACGGCGCAGAGGCGCAGAGGCGCAGGCAGGCACCGCATACAGGCACCGACAGAGGCCGTCGATGCAATACTAATAGCACAGATAGTCCGCGCATTAGCGCGAAGGCACCGGCAGAGTCCCGGCTAGCAGTACCGCACCGGCAGACAGGCACCGGCAGACAGGCACCGGCAGAGGCCGTCGATGCAGAGATACCGCCGCGGCCGCTGGAGAGGCACCGCCGCAGAAACACAAGCACCGGCAGGCAGGCACTGGCAGAGACGCCGCACCGCACAGGCACCGGCAGAGGCCGTCGATGCAGAGATACCGCCGCGGCCGCCGGAGAGGCACCGCCGCAGAAACACAGGCACCGAACCGCTACCGCAGAGGCACCGCGGCCGCAAAGGTAAAAGCCCGTTGTAGAGCACCGGCTCCGGGTATCGATATTATAAGACGGTGAACCTGGCGGGAGACGCCCGTTCACGCG
Source organism: Pezizomycotina sp. ARF18 (assembly GCA_002224055.1). Classification (NCBI taxonomy): domain Eukaryota; kingdom Fungi; phylum Ascomycota; species Pezizomycotina sp. ARF18. The sequence continues at coordinate 77,678 of AZLU01000185.1, forward strand.
TATAATAGTATTAGCGGGCCTGTATTAATATACAATACTCTTTTCCTCTACCGGTTTTGTCCCACAGGGTTTTCCGGAGAGGTTTTTAGCGAGTGCATGCACTATATTATTTTATATAATCGACTACATATTATATATTACCGACTGCGAAGGTCGGTGGAGCTTATATTTATATATTTTATATATATTCCGACTGCGAAGGTCGGTGGAGCTTTATTTTTTATTTTTTTATATTGCCTCCGTCGGTCAGAGAGTATCGTCGTTTTTTAATGGATTTTTTTCGACGTTTTGGCATATATGGCATTACTTTTATCGAGTCACGCTATTCGGTATGTCTACCTTATACCGTGCCTCGGTGGAGTGTAGGAACACCATTACCATACATCATGTATATGCCTTATTGTACATAAATAGGGGAGCTTTCCCCCCATCATCTCCATCAATCAACCTAAGGATCAATCCCTCTTCACGGTGTTCCAACACCATGTTCCGGAGCCGCCGTATATATAATACCGGAAACCTTTCTTAAAAGGAAGTATCCTTCCCAGAGCCAATCCTAGTTTTATTCTTCCAAGTCATCCAGGACTCCAACAAACTACTAGCGTGGCGGCTGAATATAGGGCCGTCACAACATCGCGCTTCCAACCAATTCATGAACCCGAAGACCATTGCGGCCATGGGAAGACCATGGAGTTTGTTGATATTGACCTTACGTAACCAAAAGGACGATTAGTTGAGCCCGCCTTGCAGTCAGTCAACGTTTTAGCGTATTTTTGTAACTTGTTGGCTGCTACGCCGTCCAAAATCCTGCCATAGTAGCAACATTGCGTTTCAAAAAATAACAAATAAAATAAAATACCCGCCGTTTAACTTGTTTCACGACGGAGCTTCGCCAGAAATCTAACTCCTAAATACTGGGGGAGATCTGTAGTGGTTAAATGGATACCAATGTGATGGAACTTCCCAAGGAAGGTGGAGAAAACAACCAGTCACGGTTAGACGTGTTGGTGCATCTCCTTGGCCGTCGCCATATGCAGATACCCACGATGTCTCTGTAGCCCACAAAAGAATATTTCGAATGCTCATTTTAGACATTCATTACGTTTATCTCTATATCTATCATAAACATTACATCTTTCATCATTCGACGCATCATAATACCGCCCCATAAGACATTAAACTCATATCACACCAACCCTCCCCCCCATCCCCGAATCCTAACACCTGTACTACCCGCTCATCAACGCCAAACAATCTCATAATCCAATATCTCCCCGCGACCTCCACGAACCCACCAATAGGAAAACGCAGAATACAGCGAAGCAAAGAAGACTAACCCACCACCTATCCTGCGTCATGACGACTACGCCCTTCCAGCTACCCACAAAGGCGAAGAAGGCGCCGAGGACTAACCATCCCATTATCCAGACGCGCTGGGCGGGCGTGCTGAAGCCTGGTTTGAAGCCTGATAGGGAGCCGATGACGATGAGAGGGACGCAGAGGAGGAAGAGGGTTAGGAAGATGAAGATCCTAGAACGAGTGTTTATTATGTTAGCTTATGCTGACATCCGTGCCTCAAAACCGCATTACTATGTCATAGAATGCAGACAGGAGAAGAAGAAAAAAATGCCATAGGACGGAAGAAAAAGAGAAAGAAGGGATGTTACCAATTCCACCCCCACCAATCCATCCACCTCTCCTGCACAACATATCTATAATCCCCGCACGCGTGAACATCAAGCGTATGCATCCCCTCCTCCTTCTCCTTCGCCGCAGCATACTCCTCCCCACTGGCCTTACAAAGCACCATACTCCCCTCCTTATCAACAACATCGTGCACGTCACCAGCGTTCGTATCGTCCCTAATGAACCCCACAACGCCATCAAAGTAAACCCCAGATCCCGGCACGCTCTCCGCCTCCTTCATAACCTCATTCCGCACCATGAACAAGGCAGGGTAATCCGGCGTAATACAGTTCCCCACGAGTTGAACCAAACTCGCCATGGCGTATGGTACGACGGTGAGACCGTAGGCAGCGTACCCGTACCGATCAACCTGATCCCACGCGACTTTAGCAGCGTAGTAAACGCGAGTGAAAGCTGCGCGACGGCGATGAGTGACTTGGCGAGGTTATAAGACGCTGAAACATCGGGATTCGTAGGTTGAGAACCGTCGTCGGGGTCCGCGGTGAATACTTTGACGTTACCTTTTAAGATGCGGAAGGAGTAGCCAGGGGTAGGCGGAAGGAGCCGTGGACGCGGCGCTGGTAGCGGGCCATTTGGTCTTCGACGTAGGAGTACTGCCAGCCGAGAATATTTGTGGTGGTAACTCTGGAGTCTTCGCTGTACAAGTTTCCGGGTTGCGGACCGGGTAAGCTTGTTGAACCGCGGCGGACCTTTTTGTCACGCCAGTCGCGGGTGTTGGAGGACATTGAGGCGTCGTGGGAGAAGTTTATGTGTATTGAATCGCTAAAATACTAATCAGCCCTTATTCGTGCTAGTATCGAATAATAGAAGATTTGAAAGAGTGTTTGTTCTTACCTCTCCTTCCCCTTCCCCTTCTCCTCCTCACTCGAACTCACTCCAATACCTCTAGCAGCCGTAAACTTCCCCCCATAAATCTTCTGCCAGCAACAGGCCTCCACCTCTCATTCCTAACTACAATAACCGTCGCACCCGCCCTCGCAGCCCTCTGCAGCGGCGTCGCACCCAAGCCCGCCATCCTCTTGATCTTCTGCATCCCGCGTATCAAGCCACTACCCGGCAATATCAGCGCAAAGATAATATTCGCAAAGCTCATCCAAAGACTATCTCCCGCATCGCTGCTCACGGCCGTAGCGTGGGAAAAGTAATTACCGATGAAGAAGAAAATGACGGTGTTGTAGTTCGACGGCAGGCAGAGGAGGTGGATTTCGTGGCGTAGGTTCCCACAGGACATAACCGTCATGTTGGTGTAGCCGGGCTCGTTGGGATCGGGGCCGTAACCCACGGGAGGGGGCTCGATGGCGTAGGCGGAGGAAGAGTAGAGGATTAGCCATAGTACAGATAGTAGCACTATGCTTTGGATCGGTGGCGCTTTGAGGACCATCTTGAAGGTCCCAGAATCGTAATCTTCTCTTCGAGCTGCGAGATTTGCTGAGATCTAATATTAACTAGAGAATATAGATATAGGCCCGAAAGAAGAAAGGATCGGCGCCTTCTGCAAAGACCAGAAAGAAGCTCCAGGCTTTTGACCTGGGGAGCCAGGCAAGCTTTAATAAGGACCTGCCGGCGGTGATGCATTGGTCATCTCGGCCAACCCAGGTACCCTCATGATGGTAGGGTACGCACTGTATATTCCGAGTGATCGTGCCGTGAGAAGGCTGTTTCAGGATCCTTCATGGGCATTTCGTATATAAGGAGATACGTATGAGCTTTTCGCCGGAATGCCGACTGGTAATATAAGGGGGGGATTTATATGATTATATGCCTTCGTGATATAACAGTGTGAGAGATATTTTGGTGGGTGCGTGATGCTGGTGGATGACCTTGGCGGGTGGAAATAGGAAAGCTTGGCGAAAACTCAGGTCTTATCAGATCGATCTCCCTTAGTCCACCCCAAAACTGAAAAGCAACACCAAGCCAGAAAAGCCGTGATCTTCAAATCTTCAGAGAGAAAGGTGAGTAAAAAAAAAAAAAAATAAATAAAAAAATAGAAGTTTTATGCCTACCTGGCGATTAAAATCAGTAACTTCGATGCTGAATTAAAGAAATCCCTCCTCCTGCTCGCAAAACTCGAGCTAATAACAAATCATCAAACAAACATCCCTACCCCCTCTGGACAATTCTGCGAAAATTCAACCAATCCGACCTCCATTCCGTTTGGGATAAGAGATTGCGTTCGTACGGTTTGATAAGGGAGCTTGAAAGAGAGCTCCTAGTAGTTGCCATTTGGTAGATTACGTGTAGATTGATTGCTGATTTATGTCTCTCTAGCTAGCTGCGGAAGATAGCTAAATACCTTTTCATCTGTCTTTTTCTTTGCAGTCGCCAGGCAAAACGCACAAACGCCTTTCCCCGCTAGATTCTAGAGGGTGAATCGCTCACTTTCTTCTTTCCTGCTTCTGTAACCTCATAAGCGTAAGGAGATAAGATGTGATAGCGGCGTCTCGCCCATCTGCAAGTGCTAGCGTCGCCAAGGAGACCGTTGCCTTTCTGTCGACTTTGTTGTTGAGATCCAATGCTTCGATAGCCTTTTTGTTCTTTTGCCGCTTCATCTAAAAGGGAAAAAAAAAAAAAGGGCGAAGTGAAGCGCAGCCGATGGTCCCCGAATTGCGACAAGCAAGACTGGGCCGCTGCAACTGTGAAAGACGTATCTCGATTCGCCCGCTAAGCCGAACTAAGGAATCGAGACCACCTGGAGCAAAATGGCGGATATCGGGTTCCCGTTGTTGAAAGCCGGGATCATCTCG
>AZLU01000186.1:0-54337 GCA_002224055.1 Pezizomycotina sp. ARF18
GACGATATCTGTCTCGTTTAGTGTAAAACAAGCTGAAGTATTCAGATTCTGCGATTAAAAGACACTGCAAATCCGTCAAGAATAGTTTAAACTTCGAAGTCGTTTTTTTTCTTCTCGCTTCTTATTGCTATCTTCGTCGTGCAGATCATATCTTGTATCCTAAGGATTCTCTCCAGGAACTACGCTCCAGTCCGGTTCTTGCTATAACAAGCGCACCAGTTTAGCTTGAGGAAGCACCACTGATAGATTGATACGTTTCTACTAAGTTAACGTCACTACTTAAGTATAGGACCTCTGAAATGTGCTCTCCTCTTTTTATCTCTCTCTTTTTTTTATTCCCTGGTCTCGACCTGTTGTCCCATTGGCAACCACGACTTTACTTGTTGAAGAAGATAAGCGGGCGACCAAGCATTTATACGTACTAATATACAGATTATATACTTCCCTTGGCTCCATTGTTGCAGCACGAAATATCAATCAACATTTACTTTCCTACTCTCTTTTTTTTTTTTTTTTTTTTTTCAGTAATGATCTCGGAATTAAATATAACATATGCCATTGGCGAGTAGGCGAAATAGTCGATAGAAGCTTGAAAACGGAAATATCCAGGTTTAATCTCGTTATTCCTCGAAATTCAAACAAGGTGCCTGAACAAGTAAAAAATAGAAAGGATGGTCAAACTAGAAAGGGCAGTTGAGAAGATTAATATATAATCTATCTTTCTTTCAAAAAAAAAAAAAAAAAAAGATGAATAAAGAATAAAATACAGATTGATGTTTACTGTCAAGAAGTGGCTAGGCTAGAAAAAGGGTATATTTTGCGTGATCATCTTAGATCGGAGGGCTTTAATCGAATAATATAATCAAAGGTAATAGACTCAGCGGTTATATTTAATAAAAGGAATAAAAGGATAATAATATACGTCCAAAGCTTGTTCTGTATTTCTCGTTCACACGAGTATATCGAAGAATGAACGAATTCGAACCCTCCTACGTATAGTAAGTAGCTGATACAGCGGAGTGTGCTTGCAATTTTGATTGGCCTATAGAACTATCGATTGATATTACCAAACGGGGATACAAGCAAGCAACTTCATTACTATCTGTGTTAAGAGACAACGCTGTGCATTACTGAAGAAGGATTGAAGAAACATTGAAAGGGCGCGAGTTTCAGGAAACGGATTCGCAGGCACACCGGATTACATCGGAGGTCATGACTCGCCACTACTGAGTCATCTTAATATATATTATTTTCAACCAATTTGTAGAGTAGTGGATATCATTTGACGTGGAAAGTCAAAACGATAATGATAAAGGCCAGGATTGACATCCAGGCTGGAGATTCGTTGAGCGTGTTCTTGTGTATCTAGGACTAATAGATATTATTATTATTATTATTATTATTATTATTAGATATTTATCTGTGGTATCGCTACTCTGGGCCACCCGCGTGGCGTTCAACAGCTTGTTTGCAAAGTGTGATAATTAAAAAGGGTCAAGGTCAAGTACTTCGGCGCTCGCTTCCAGCTCCTGCTCGCCCTGCTCTCTCGCTAACTTAAGGGTAACCAAACGGATCCGGCCATTACTTCTGGAATTTGGGAAAATTTAAGGGGGAAAAAAATAAGTTATTTATTTTTTTATTCTGATTTTTCGTTCTACTTGCCTCGCCTTCTTTCCTTCCCTTTATCACCTCCCTTTCAGTATATATATTTTTTGAAAGATTATATATTCCCTTCTCTTTTCTGCTCTCCTTTCACACACTATGGCCAATAAATGATCAATCCACCGGGTAGGTCGATCACAACGTTTGAGACATAAGAGATAACCTCAGTTTGAGATATTCACCATCCTGTATAACGTGGGTAGCGATCTGCGCCGACTTGTTTGAGAGTTTCGAAACCCCTTTCTCGGGAAAGATATTACTATATCCTCACCATTTTTTCCCCAAGACAAAAAAAAAGGCCTCGAAGACTTCAAGTACTCGATATAACTGTATACTTTAATTAACTACAGGCATATCCGTTCACGAACTCTTCCCTCATCACAAGGCTAAATGGGGCTCGTCGAGTGACTTGTTTTTTAAACAAATTTCCTCTCCAAAATTGATAATTACGCAAAGCAGTTCTCCGTTTTTCTTCTCAAATTATGGACACCGTCTCTTCCCCTTCCCAGATCTTTCCTTTCTTCGATATATGTGCAGTTAAAAAAAAAAAAAAAAAAAATAAGGATGGTAGACTGTATAACTAACGAATTGGTTGGACGTCCTGCCAAACCAAACTGTGGATCTTTCGACTTGACGATCCTAAAATCCGTCAAAAGAGAAAAAAGGAATACGGGAGGACATGAAAGGAACAAAAAGAATAACGAGCAGGCACGCAGGAACTTCCAAGGAACTTCTGAAGTCATGCTTATCAGGTAATGTTTCATGCTTATCAGTCAAGAATAATATTCTGTAGATCTATTTCTTGCCTGCTTTTTATCTTCACCAACTAGCGACTCAACTGCCAAATCAAAACTAACAAATGGATCCACCAGCCACTTTCCTTACCCCGCTCTATTTTATTTATTGATTTTATTGTCCTTCTGCATGTCGTCGCCACTTTTACGTCCGCTTGGGTCGCCCTAGGCCGGATACGAATTCGCTTATATTTACCCATCTCAAATTTCCTTTTAGGAGAATAGTGGCAATCTTAAATTCTTCTCTCTCGACAGCCTTTCGTTAATATATTTTAGAAGCCGCCAGGAAGCCGCAGAAAAAATTCCGCGAAGAAAGACAAAAGCTCACTTCTATTTACGCTATAGAGTAGGACGGAAGTAGTTCAGAATCTCCAGAAGATATATAGTCCATGTATAGACGAGATAGAAACTTATTTACCGAGCAAGAAGAATATTCACAAGGAGTATATTTACTATCTAATCTCAAATTCTATTTCCAACCGCTGCGTTGATGGTGCCACTGCCTCGAATAAATATTATTTTACTACTTTGTTTCTTTCTTGAAGTATTTACTTTATCTTCATTTACTTCTCTCAGCAAAAAAAAAAAAAAAAAGTACCCCCCATTTCCCGGAGGATATGATACGCAAGTTAAGGATGTCACTTTTCGTGCTAAATATTTATTTTTTTGTTGAAGGTAGGATCAGTCTCGCGCGGTTGGCCAGACCAGAAGTGTCAGAAAACTGGGAACCGAAGATGTGGCATTCGATGTCCCTCGGGATCCGGTTGTGGGGCACCCAATTCTGTTTTTTTTTTTTTTTTTTTTGGGGGGGGGGTTTGGTTTGCCCAAATTTTATTACCAGTAGGCACATTTCCTTAACATCAGGGGAGCACGGCGCTCCTTTTCGTTTTTCTTTCCTCTTTGTTTTGGATACCACGATAGTTGATTGGACAGGAGCCACACGAGCCACAGGAGCTGCCGCGCAGCCCTCAGAAGTATAAAAAATAAATAAAAAAAAAACCCCCATCTGCAGTAAGTATTTTAGCTCAACCCACATCCAGAGGAACATGCAGCAGTAGCTCAAAACAATTGCCGTTTGATATCGTCAGCTGGTGCATGCAGGAATCTAGAAAAGAAAAATTATAAAAGTAAAACTTACTCTGCTTTACGTGTTTTTGCTAGTTATACCGAGGGATAGTTATATCATAAGAACTATCGGAATAGATCTGCAGACCGACAGGCCCGTCGTCGTGTCAGGGTAAAAAGAAGAAAGGTTCTGTTTTGGTTTCTTTCAGAAAGTCTCTTTAGTGCCAAATCGTCTCGAGAGGAAATACTAGGGAAACAAAAACCCGAGCACTCTTCGCCACTAAGCTGCACTGGGGTTGCTGGGGTCCAGTTCGAAATACAAGCCCCCTCTGCTTTGAAGTATGCGGGGCCGTTTTACGAAGCAGCCAATCAAACAGGAGATATGACTTTTGGCTTGCTCTTATAAAACCAACAAGCCACCGTTGTACTAATTGAATTGCCATGATATTCTAAAATATAAAAAAATACAATTGAAATTAAGAAGATGTCACGGCTTTGTCTTTCATACGTGCTTTTTCCGCTAATAGTCCGGACGGCTAGTGCTGAAAATTACTAGCTTTAATTTAATACACGGTAGAGAAATTGTGTGGCACATCATTGTGGAGTCACTCTCAGACGACACCTACTACGAATTTTCTCACAGGCGCGAATTAAAAGCTCTTTCTTCAACGATTGTTTCTATTGTTAGACGTTTTGTGGCAGATTGGGGGTGGGAGTTGCATGGTGAATATCATTTCTCCCTAGAGTCCCCACGGAGCTAAGCCTCCTTTTGGGAAGACTCGTCGATGGTCTGAGGTCGCGTGCATCTATCTATCTTACCGTTTGTATAGGCGAGACTTTGGAAGAAATACGAAATACTTAGTCCTCGTCTGCTACTACTGCTTCCCAACGCGTCGTTTACTTGGTACTTTTATAAATTGACAATATTTATTACCTACCTACTGAAATTCATTGGTTTTATTATTATTTTAAATAAAAATAAAAATCCGAATAATATTCAATTATTCTTATTATCAAGTATCTGTAATCCCTTTGTTTGTTCGGAATACTTGAAAGTATTGGCAAATCTTCTTACTTATCTAAACAACCCACTCATCATTTATACATGATTCTTTTTCAGACTAAAATCGGTCTGAATCAGCAGTGGCTTTCTTCTACGAATGAGCAATGCCTCCACAAATATCGATGGTTCTCTCTTCCGGCCGTTTTGGTTCCTGCAAAACTTGCAGAGTAAAATACCGGCTCTTTTCCTTGTATAGAGAAGACGCAGTATTCAGCCAATCCAGGCAAAGAACTCTCTTCAAATTTAAAGAGCTTCGATATAGTTATTAGTGTTGAGCTCGCATCCTTCTGACGACAATTCCACGTAGTTTGAAGTTGTCATTAGGACCAATCCAACTTCAACTTGAACTGAGAATTTTCGATCCATTTCAGGAACATAAAAGAGAATAGATATTTACTCTGCATATTCCATTCCTGTCGTCTCCTGCTATACTTCAGCGTTCCTTCGCCCCGCTCGTTCTCCTCTTCCTTTCTCTTTTCCTTCTCCCTTTTTTTTTTTTTGGTTTGGGATATGTCATCTGAACATACTGGCTTGCAGAACTAAGCTCGTAGAGAACCTACCACTGATAATCAGAGAAAGCGAAGAGGCAAAAGTAGGGCGCACGCATGGCGATACTGCTGTGACGATTAAAGGTTAACGCACCGTATAGTCCAATCTAAACCTTAAGCTTCTACACAAGGGCCCTGTGCATATCGTGATGCGAACCACCTTGGCTTGGGAACTTCGTTGCAGCAAGTATATTCTTTCTGACGACTTTTTCTTTTTTTTGACCTTGCACGAAGCATCACAATGAACTGTATATCTGATGCTCAAATACAATAAAAGAATCAATCAAGACAATCATATTACGTATGACAGGAACACACAATGTATTATAGTCGGATAAATATATCTTTAGCTTCCATGCTCGTATGACAGCCAAAGAATCTTATTGAACATGGAATGCCCCCTCACGCAATTATTTTAATCGGTCATCCCGATATACCAGCCACGCGGGGAACATATAGCGAACGTTCTAGATTAGACGACAAGCTGTCTTCGAAACGTCAACGTTTTCTCTTGTCGATAGCGGGGGACCGTGAAGCTTCGATGGGACGAGGTTTATCCAAGCTCCGTCCATATCCAATCAATCCACGATTGACGTGTACCACGGATCTTGGAAGAAATGAATTTCCAATATATCATTACATCCTTTACCAACTTTGGAACATCCCCGAAGATCCTATTGACCCGCTATAGTTTTATCAAGCAGCTCGAAGTGTCATTTTCATTTTCATTTCATTTTATTTTTTATTTTTTTTATTTATTTTTATTTTATTTTATTATTTATTTTATTTTTTGAAATATCAAGAATTTAAAATTTCGGAAGCGGTACCAAAAGTAGCGTCAACCGCTTCGATCGGTCAATCGCATGCTTTTATGAGGAGATCTCTGGAGAGAGGAGGGGGTTGCCTCGAATGCTCTCCAATGAAGACGGTTTCCGTTTCTTTTCTACCGTCTTGCCACTGGTTAGAGTGCTTAGCTAAAACGCTAACGGTCTCGAGGTTGTAGAAACTATACGTAAAGACCGGTAAAGAGGTCTTTTGCATTATTATCTCAACTTTTGGTAAAAGACCCACAAGTGGTGTTTAAAAAATTATCGTTCCTTAATTGCTCAGAATAAGTAGGGCAATCTAATATATATTGCAATACCAAAGAGCAGGGCGCCCTTTTCCGGCTAATATGAAGCGTAAAAGAAAGGGTTCTTGCAAATAGGAGTGGAGAGTTTACGCGACTCGCAATATGCCTGAGACACGTTACAGTCCTAGTCCTACCTCTGCACTCTCTCGATTTTTATTGACCAAATCCCCTAAACGAAGGGAAAAAAAAAAAAAAAAAAGAGAGAGAGAAGTAAAACTCCTGACGATTCTGACGCCTTACCTCTGCATCCAAAGGATTTGATATCTCGCACAGCTTGGAGCGATGGAAGTGTCGGATTGGCGAGTAACGTTTTTGCTAAATACCATTGCTATCTACACAGCTAACGGTTGCTCTAATTTGCGATGGAGTTACTACTACTATATATCTCTTAATCATCATGCAACAATAGAACGACAACGGCTAGCAGCAAAATTGCAACCTTTGTTCATGAAGCGGATACGACGAATCTTAGATCTAGGATCGATGAGGCGGGAAAAAAAAAAAGAAAAAAGCTACGCGGAATCGATCGCCTTATGAGATATCATTACAAGATCATAGACTACTTTGATACACAAAGCGGAGACGGTCCCGTCAAGAGCTGAATAATTGAATAATTTCTAGTGAGAAAGAATCCGAATTTCATATATTTACACACTTCTAGACTGGACTTCTGATTAGTTACCTAAAAGGTCAATCCGCCTATTAAGAAATGAAACACTACAGTAGCACTTCGGAGACGCCCTTTTGTCCTCGATATTCCTTGTAATACACAGGGCTGAAGAATCTACGCACACGAGATCCGTCTCTTCAGCTCCGTGTCTTGCAGATTTTTCGCAATTTCATTTTGACAATGAATAGAGGAAAAATAAATAAATAACAATCATTCATTTTCTGCTCTTCTCTTTCAATTGGATATAAATAGCCCCGATTTGGGAATTTCCGACTAGAATAATGACGAAGATATACTAAGAGTTTGACCAAAAAAAAAAAAAAAAAAACTTTTTATAAAGAGATAGTTTCATTTGTCTTTTACATCTTACATCCGCTGGGCCTGCATGGCGTCCATAACAGGTTTCGGATCTAGATAGCTCCTCATCTCCCTGATCACTAGCCCTCGACACCAGCAGGATCCTCGACCAGCTCCAGTATCGAAACTTCCCTGACGACGACCTCCCTCCTGTTCTTGTCGGATTTCAATACGGTAACGCTGGCGCTCTCGAAGATGACGGTCGTCTTGCGGTCTTGGGTTCTTGGCCCGGGGACTTCCCAGACTTTCAGGACGCGGTGGTAGAACTTGTCCAGCATCCCTCGCGCATCTTGAACATGTGGTGCAGGGATTGGGCGTTGGTCACGTTGTCGGTATTGCCGACGAGGAAGCGGGAGGACGCGGTGGTGAACCTAGCGATCGGCTTACTGTCAGGGTCGAGGGCATCGAGAGCCGGTAGGAGCTCACGCAGGAAGCGGGTGGCGCGCGAGCTGGCTGGGACACGGGAATAAATGTCGTCTGCGTCTGTCATTTTGGTTGAGTATTTCCTCTTTTTGAGAAAGCTGTCGCTTTTGTTATTTGCGAGTCGTTGTTATTTTTGTAAAAACAAAGCGATACAAAGGATACAATAAAAAAATTTTTATTTACCCGAGTCCTTTAATTCTTTGTTCTATGACGACAGTTATAAGGGAGGAAATTTGAAAGGGGGGCAGCTTCGGGTGGAGGAAGCTTCAGCTCTAGGGAGCTACTGGTAGCTATAGTGGGGCAAAGCAAGGTAGTTGAAAGAAAGAAGACCCAAAAAGGAAAGGGAAAGAACCAAATACTCATCCACCACCAAAACTATGGCTTGAGAGAGGGGGCACCTCCGATGACGTACAAGGAGGGAGAGAGATTCGAGACGGGGAAAATTTTACAAATAAATAAATAAAGTAAATAGTATTAAGTAATAATAATACATCGAAGGATTCATTAATAATAAATAATGAATAATAATAATTAATGAAACGGAAACACGCTCAAACCAATTTCGACCGGAAAAAAAAAAAAAAAAAAAAAAAAAAAAAAAAAAAAAAAGTGGTTTACAATTAAGGGTTACTCTCAAAGACGAATTTGGTTATTTTACTATCCCGCAATTATTGCTACTTCTTATCATCAAGCACTTGATTGATTCCTTTTTATATTTACAAGCAGGGTTATAATAAGCGCCGATTATAGTCTCCGTTTTTTTCCTTTATCGATTTTTTGTATCACCACCGACCGATAAGCTATTTCTTTTTTGTTTCCACTGTGGCTGTTATCTTTTTGGTGTAACCTTGGCTCAAATGTGAACTACAAGATTCGACTTTATCTGATAAATGATAATAATAATATCTCGGATATCAAGAAAAGCCGCTTAGAACAAAAATTATCACGTAAATACTTGAGCAATTCGTAGGAATACGTAAATATCATTTCGTCTTAATGGAAGTCAGTTTGGGGCAATTACAAAAAAAAAAAAAAAAAAAAACTACAGTTTAACAATAGAGGGGGAGGGGGGTATATTACAGCTGGATAAAGTTGCGAATATATTAATAATTCACTATGCTATAAATTACTTGAGTACTATTTAAGTCTTGCCATCCCAATATTGGTCCAAGTGCTATATCACAACCTTGGAAGTGATATTCTGAGTAATTATCAGAATATTACTCTTCCCGAAAGTGCTGGAAGGCAAAAGAGTTGGGTACGAGACAAACGGCAATCTATTCATATGAGTATCTCCTGTTAATTTCGGTATTGTTAATTAATTCGTAGTTTCGTCGATTTAAGACATTTTCAGAACTAGTACTCAAGTGCTTTGAGTAATTGCTATAAGTCCTATTCCTATTCCTAGCAGTCGCTATAATCGCAGATTTACTCCTTGCCCACCGATTAAATTTTTGAAAATTGTTGCGAATGGTTCTGGGAGTGTAGCAATGCAAATTTTGGTAATTACTCAATCTCGGACCCTACTTCGCAGGGTACGAGACTGGTAATTGCTTGGAAAGGGACCAAAAATGAATGAATGCTATATTCTGTGCACTTATAACCTCCAAGCGGTGTGTAGTGCTAGAATACTTCATACTTCATTACTTCCAGTATACCCTCCTTTTTACCTTTTTTTTTTTTTTTTTTTTTTTCCATCTAACCACGCATTGTCAGTTCCATATTTTTGTGTCCCTACCAAGCTTAAGCTCTTTTAATTTCCTCAAGTGTGTGCGCTTTGCTTAGTATCAGGCTAGGAAATGTGTGGTTTTTCTACAACACGCCGCGGAGAAAAACTAGGTTGACAAGCTATATGCATTATTGTATTATTCAATTATTCAGCTGGCTATAGTCAAAGGGAGATTATAAAGATTATAACGAAAGTTCTTACACCATTAGGATCAATTCTTGAACCAACTCCATATATGCAGTTTCAAATTTCGGAAATACAAGATATGGCACGGTTCTACATGAAATATTACGCCATTCCTCAGGCCCTTTGCCAACATAAGGGAAATAAAAAAGCACATGGAAGACTAGGTGAGTCTTTACAGGGATCAATCACTACAAATGCCCTGAACAAACGAACCTGATCAAAGGCGGACATATCAATGCCGCTGGTAATGCCGCAGTGGTATAACGTGACATCTTTCCCCCCGCTTCTTCTTGTATAACTCCAAGCGGACTTGTAACTGAAAAAAAAAAAAAAAAAATAGAATAAAGGAGGGAAAGAAAAGGGGTTTTTTGGATATCATTACGCCTAAGTACGCCCTGGGAACCTATCCACGAACTTGCCACGCTGCTCTGCCACGTACAGCCTCGTAGCCTGCCTCATCGGGCCGTGTCCAATGTACACCCTCCGGCGAAAGCCGGCTCCGGATAGGCGAGGTATACGTTATTCGGATCCTTATGTAGCACGGTGAAAGTCTCGCGGATCCAACCTGTGATCCAGGTGCTGTTGGTGCAATCCCTGAGGGCTACCTGGCCCACGATTCCTCTGGCACAAGAACGATCGCTGACGGTGGAGATATAGGAGGCTGCTGCCACCCTTGGTAGCTCGGCAACGGCGCAAGGTTGGCGAGGTCTTCCGCCCATATGGTCTGCGAGGTCGATCCCGTGTCGTGGACGACTTCGACGAACATCATCCTTTGAGGGTCACCGCCGAGGGCAGGGTCCAGACGTAGGCGAGGCGCATCTAATTTCAAATCATTGTTAGGTATCCATCTACCCTCGGATTTTGTCTTCGTTTTTTTTTTTTTTTTTTTTTTTTTTTTCTTGAAAGACGTGGCAAAGGAATGCACAACTGAACTAGATTATCCACCGAAAGTCCAACAAAATGTCATCAAGTCCAACAGAAAAAAAAGAGGAAGGGAAAAAACAAAGGATAGAAGGGAGAAGAGTGGTATCAAGGACCGCTTACCACATGGCATCTCCATCGACGCGAGTAAGGGTAGCTTGTCCAACGGTCACCGGAAGTCCAATATCATATCCTCCATGGTTGTAGAGTCCATGCAATTAATTTCCTGTAGAACTCGGCATAGCCGTTATAAGAGGTTTCTCTCGATCCAGCGCCGGAAAGATAAAAGGGAAAGGAAAAAGGAACAAGAAAAGAGAGACAGGAGGATAAAAAATGAAAAAGAAATAAAATATATCTATGTTGGTATATATATATATTTTTTTTTTTTTTAAAAAAAAAAAGAACTCTCCAACTCACCTCTACCCAAAGCGGGCCCATATCACCGCGTAATCTTCGAGCGTGGTCATCCTCCCTCCGCAAAAACTGCTCCTCCATCGGGCATGGTGCCGTTCCTGTATGCCTCCAAGACGGCATAGTAGTTACCATCTGGTCCGGCTTGATTTCCTTCTTCCTAACCATGTTCTGGAGTTCCTTCAGGCGGAAAGTAACGGTCAGCTGTTCCGGGTATGCTGGCGAATAGTCTTCCACGGCTGGCACCTCAATGCTTGGGGTCGACCTCTTCGAGTTCTTCCTTCCACCCGTAAATATCCCACCCCATCGCTCGTCATCTGCGTTCTCCTCCTGGACCCCATTGGTACCTACTTTTCCGATTTGGTTTGTCTTATTCGTCGGCACATTCTTAGCCCTATTGCCTCGTTTCGTGACGGCCATCTTCATATCCGTGGCCACTTCCGTCTCCGAAGTAGATTCCTGAGCTGCGGCTGCCTCTTTCTCCCTTTTAGCCTCTTCCTTCCTCTTTTGCTTCTCCTCCGCCTCGCGGCTTCCATGATTGCTACAGCGCGGATGGCATCTTCGGCAGCTAGAAGGGCTTTTTTCTTCACTTCGAGCTCTTGGATTCGCTGGGACCTCTTAGGTTCGGTGGGCTCTCCTTGGGCTTCTGAGGCCTGCTGATGGCCGGTTTTGCGTTTCCTGATAGGCGGCATGGCAACCAAATTGGTTTTCTGAATTACCATTTCGTCAGTATCACACCTTTATCCTCAATCTGTCTTATAAGTCAGCGAGAGAGGGTAATATTGATAAATCTAGGAAGAGGATGCCTAACTTGGACTGTATAAAGATATTAGTACCAAAGCTCACAGATTGATCTAGAAGCGTTGTAAGGTTGTATCTTTACCAACAAGTGAGGAGGGAGATACTTCAAATAAGGAGCTACGAATATCTGAGAAGACCGAAGAATATCCTTTGAATATCCTTTCTAGGGGAAAGATCGAAGCTGGCTGCAATCTAATCGTAGAATGGTCTAATCGAACGTAACGAAGAAGAAAAAGATTCACTTGGAAAAATGTTGATTGGAACTGATCAGAACATATTAAAGATCCCGCGAATCTTCACGAACGTCAGTATCAAAGAACCAAAACGAAAGCCGGAAGGGCATCCTCCTCTGGCTTCTATAAGTCTCCATCGTGCTTCCCGAAAATTCACGGTTCGCAAGACTGTGATTTGTTGGGATAGTTTGCTAACTTGTCTTGAAAGGAAACGCTGCTTAAGCCATGCAACACGCTTCAGAATGATGGTTCGCGCTCTTGCGAAACCACATTGCAGGTGGTTCGAGAAACATCGTACAAATCGACAATACAGCGTCTTCGTATGTCAAAATTGACAAGAACTTAGAAATCCTTATGTCCTCGCTCGAACGATAGTAGGGTGTGCCATGTCGATGGCCTAGCCGTTGTAGTGAAACGAAAATTATCTTGTTTCACAGAAGTGAGGTGTTAGGGATGGCTAAAAAGCTGCGACTGTAAAATCATAGCAAAATATATCCTCAAAAAATAAAAAAAAATTTTGTTTCCACTTCACGTCGGATCGAAAAACAATAATACTTACAAAGAATCTTTCAAAGCTTGGGGCAGCTAAAACTCCAAATATCGTTGAAAATCAAACGATACTCAGTTAAACGACATAAAGAAAGAAAATATCCCAAAGTACTACCGAAAGTGATTGCCCTATTTCTAACAGCACGATTAACGGTCAACAGCAGCGCAAAACACTTGACGGGATATCTCTCGCCTCCATACGTAAGAGCTGATAATATACTATCGATGGACAAGACCAAAGTCTTGTCATTAATGAGACTTAGATATATATAAAAGCTTGCTCACCTCCATCTCTACACTAACTACGTCGGCTACGTATTTAGAAGGCACCGCCTCCTGTCAGATGGCAAGTAAATGGAATGACGATGCTGCTCTATCTTTTCTCCCCATTTTTTCTTTCCGTCCATCAATATTTCTTCACGATTTTAAAGCTGTCTGAAATTCATAGGACAGAATCAGGAAAAAGCAAGTCACGCTGGTTGTGTTCGGTTTGAGCACGGAGAACGTTTTGACTCTCATCGGCTTTGTCATGGCATACACGTTGAAACGAAACGGAAATGACTAATTATCTTAGACAATCCACGCGAGCGAAATACAACTGGAATTGTTCTGCATGGCAAAAGCTTGGAAACTGAACTGATGAAACATGAAGCCGCTGTGGACGTTATTAACGGTAGACATTGTGCCATGTTATTTAATGTTTCAACCTCTTGCTCGCCTGGTTATTTTCCGTTTTATCGGTTGAGCGGAGGTCGGCAACGCATGCGTTGTTTTCGCTTGTTCATATTACGGCGTAGATATCCGTCAAGTGCTAGCGAGCCGTTGCCTCGTACCCAGCCTCCCCGAAGGCGAATCGGAACGATAAACCTTTGATATATTATGCGAACCGTGATATACTTATCAATACGATTCGGGTCCGAAGTCCACACCGAGTTTCCGTTGGTATTTACAACGATATGGGAACAAGTTTTAAAGGAGGAAAGATAATAAGATCCGAGTAATACTGTAAGAAAATAATTGAAATTGCACCCCATATATTTTTTTACTTAGGCCAGAAGAATTAATAAGTGGAAGGGCTGACGAATTTTGTTTTATAATAATTATACATATGCGATTCACTCGCTAATGCTACCTATACATGTAAACAAGTGATTTATACGAGTAGTGATGGCGGGGCGAAACTACAAGTACGGTTAGCCTCGTCATTGTGTCAGCAGGATAGTGAAGTATATAGATTAGAATATTTAGGTATTCATGTAGCTGTGATATTTCATTATCCATGTGAGAAATCGAAAAGAATATCTATACCTTTATAGTCATCATCGTCGGTGTCGTTTGCTTAGCTGTCCGTAATGAATAGGTTTCACTGTCAAAGGCCGTTCGTCGTTATTCAGGAACCACCGCCGAAGAAGGTTATAGCGCCAAGAAACAAAACTCTCGACGTATCGGTGGGTGGGGTCTTTTCCGGGATTTGATCAGCGATCAAAACAAGGCGTTTATTACCAGGGTAAGCTGCGGTATCCGAGAAGAAGAAGGTCGCCGTGCGCAAATACCTTTAAATAAATTTTCCGAGTTCCTCCCGCTTCTGTCCTTTTTTTCTTTTCTTTTCGGGTGGTACGTGCGCTTCTAAAAAAAACACGAAACCCCCAAATTGACGAGCATCTGAAAAAAAAAAAAAAAACCTTTCTTCATGTTACCCTTCCCCCCTTCTTAAGCGAAGTCTAAATAGAAGAAAAAATCGAGGGACAGGCGGACAGGAATACTGTTTTGTAGTCTCGGCATGTGGCAAGGCACTGACGATCTAGAAGATCAACACTAACAATAAATAATAAATCCTCGAGAAAAGGTGCTATCACCTTTTTCTTTTTTCTCGAAGCTTTTGTATAGGTTAATTGTAAAAACAAGTTTACTTGAAGTTCAATATAGCCTGATGCATGATGCAGAACATTGTAGGAGGTGGTTGGTGTAGGGATGCGCAATATTGAAATTTCAAGGGCACCAAAAAGGGACGAGAGGGGGGCAAATTTATAGCGAATTCGGTTTTCTGCGCAATTATCTTGTCTCTCTTTCTCATATTCGGGTATTGTCGATTCTTGTTCAATATACTTAGGAAAGATAGACTTGAGCCGTCGATATCATAATATTTTAGTGTGTAGTGTTAATTTTTTTTTTTTGCCGCTATACGGAGTAGATATATATTTTAAGTGTTTTCGGAAGTTTCGAGCGGCGCCAATCAATTGATGGGATGAAAAAAAAAAAAAAAAAAAAAAAGCGAAAGGAGACTAATGCAGGAACACAACACAAATTGCGCTAAAAATACTTTCAAAATAGATAAAATAGCCCAGATAAGAATATTTAAAAAAGAAAGAAAGAGAAAAAGAAAAAGGAAGAAAAAAACACGAATACTAAATTTGAAATTTGTAGACGTTTATACAGTAGTATTACTGTATAGCAAATACATTACTGTTATCGCAAAGCGCTCATTTTCCTCCGATTTTCAAATATTTCGGTTTGTTTACTTTTGAAGTAGAGGAATGTCTGGAGCCTCCTTCCTAGTCTAGACACGATAATATTATACCCAGGTATGCTTGATAGAGCTATTCTAATTAAGTTGGTAGCAGGTGTTAAATTTTTTGTCTCCTTCGAAGTTTCGAAATTCCCTCGTCCTCATGCTTTTCCCTTTTCCGCTCAGCGGAAACTTGCGATAAGAATTACCAAGGCTAATCGACCGCCTATTATAGTATATTTACCTATATCAGGATTAAGAACGAATTTTACGTGGTAGAGATAACAAAACAACAACAGCAGCCAAATCAAATACTTTTTCTTCTCGTGAGATGTTTGTTAAAAGCGTCCTCCAGCTCTTGTGCTGCTATAGCTATCAACTTCACAACTCAAGAGAGATAAAGAAGTAACTTTCGCCTACTAGACAATGAACAAAAAATAACAATAATACTTACAAGTTACATTTGCATTCTTGAATTCCCTTGAAGTCTGGTATTATTGCTCTTTCTGAAGAAATCTTTTTTTTTTTCTTTTTTTTCCTTTAGCCAAATTACCTAAGTAATTAATTAATTTTTATAATTTGTTCTCCCGGGCCGTTTTATTATTTATTATTTATTTATTTCTCTCGGCGTGTTTAAAGAAATAATTATTTTTAAGTATATTCTTTTTTTTTTTTTTATTTTTTATTCCGCTTTGTTATGTTATTATATTCATATACTAATTACACACGCAAACCCGGACGTTTTCCCTTTTCTTTTCTCCTATTTTTCTATTATTTCTCCGCTCCCCCAACAATTCCTTCTCTCATCGTGGGAGGGTTTCCTCTCTTTCTCTCTTTTTTTTTCTCTCGTAACGTCTTGTCTTCCCTTCGCTTTAGCTCTGTGTATACTTACGTGCGTACTAAGCACTATTATTATTATTTACTTCTCAAACACTTCTAGACCCCACCTTTTTTTTTTTTTTTTTTTTTTTTAATGCAAATTTCTCCATATACTTAATGCGCAAATATTTATTTTTACGAGATTTATCCCGTGAATGAATAAAACAACAGCCCTCGCCCATTCCTTTCTCATTCACTCTTTCTCCTCCTACTCCTCCTTTGGACAAAAGCCAGGCCAGGAGACAAAGGATTTCCAGCTGGATCGTCGAGCGGCCGACCGTTATTTTATGTGCTTTTTAATTTTCCCGTCTCGCAAGATATGCAAGTACCTCCTCGCTTGTACCGAATTAGAAGCATCTCTTTGTTCTGATTGGTGTCGGCGGACTGAGGAGGGGGGGGGGGTTTACAGTACTACCCACGCGGAAAGCATTATTACCTTTCCATCGACGACCTCTTTTGCCCCCTTGCGAAGGAGAGCAGTTAGAGACATCTCATAGGACTGACGAATATTATTAACAATTTTCCTTATCTTTTTTTTTTTTTTTCCCTCCAAGGTCCTCGTTGTTTTCCACTCTATTTTCCCGCTATTGTACAGCCGATTTTCCTATACTTTTGCGTGCGTATTCCCCCCTCTTTGTCCCCTTTGTTCCGGTCTGGTTAAAGAAGTAGTGCTTACTAGATTATTCTTTTCAATTCGTACAGTAGGCCTTCGCGTTACGGCTGCACAGTCTGCATCGTCTGTAGCACATTTTTTTTTACCTTTTGTGGTTGATCGGCCGTACTAGATTACGGGGTGAAGGATTGAGGGGCGAAAACGAAGCCCAACACTAATAATGGCTGAATCAAGTCTCACCACCAACGCCCGAGAAACCAAAGTTATTAGAGAATAATGTCAGGATCAGCGAAGCGAATGGAGCACCATTACAAGCACCCAGAACGACCCCAAGCCGAAATGATTACCTAGCAGCACCCCGCATCTGTGGCCACACAGGAGATCTGTTAGCGATGCTATGTCTACCCGGCCGAGGTCCATGCCTGCCCCAAACATTCCAGAGCACTCAAGGTCACTGTCAGCTACTATAGAAGCCGAACGAGCTGTCTTAAGACCAACTTCTAATCCTACACCACCTTCGAGATCCATAACTTATCTGCTACCGACCGCCGCCATTCGTCTGCTGAGCTAAACGGGAAGGAAATACTGCCAAAATGGGTATGGGAGCAAGAGATGAGAATAGGAATCACTCGTGTCAAGCGCGAGCAGGGACAGCGGTGTTCTAAATCCTACCACGCCATCGTCCAGATCATGTCGGCGCGATTCGGGCCTGGCTCCTACAACAACTTCCCGGCTGTCTGCCAACTCAGCCAATGCTACGCCAAGGAGTTTGCGTCGTGAGCTCAGCATGGAAGATGAATAGCTTCCATCAGACTGAGGAGTCTTTATAATTCGGGTATCAGTGGCACTGAGGCGGAGAGCATGATCGAGTCAATGAGGGGAAGTGGCACCAACCAATTCTCCGGGCAGGACGAACGGAGAATATCTATGATCTCGAAACTTCCGGCAAATCCGGTGGACTTTCCCCCAACCCAAATGTCGATGAACCACCAGGCATGCATCGGTATCCTCCGCGAACAAGCTTGACAAGTTTCAATACGCTCAAGAAACGGTAGTGATAGTTAAAGAAGATCGCAGTGAACACGAGTTTGCTGGGGGAGCTGAGGACTGGGAAGATGTCGAAGGGAGTGACGTAGATAGATACGGTTTTATAAAGCCAAAACCTGGTAATAGGAACCGAGCCAGTATATCTGCGGCGTCGACCTTTAAGACACTAGGCCACCATCACGCGTCTCGACAGGAGTTTTTAATAAGACAGCAACCTCTCGGAAACGAACGCGCGGGAGCCACCGTCACTTGTACAAACTCTTCCACATAGACCATGCGCACGATATGCTCAACAACCCGTTGCCGGTTTCTGCGGAAAAGATAAAGGCTCGCGAGCAAAAGCGTTCCGACAAGTGGAGAGAAATGGCTGGCAGTGCTAGGGCGCTTCGCCAGGCCGAGGGAAATGCAACAGGAGGTGGAATGTTCTTCGAATTCATGACAGAGGATCCTAAGGTGGAGAAACCCTACTGCAGGCGATTTGAACGCCTGGTCGAGAGGCATTATCACAACGATTGCTAACTGATACGCTTTCCTTTTTTTTTTCTTTTTCTTCACCTCAGTTAATATCTCGTACTTGGAAAGGCATACCCGATTGCTGGAGGTCTATGGCCTGGCATTCGTTCTTAACTGCTAGTGCGAATAAGCGTGGTGATTGTCTAAAGATGAAGAGTTGATTGAAATATCAGGTATGAAGGTATGTCCTGGTAGGATATCATTATTTATAAATCTAACTTGAGTCTTTTTACAGGATCTACTGCAACAGAGCTCAGCCGACGACCCTCAAATTGACTTGGACGTCCCGAGGACGATCAGCACTCATATCATGTTTCGACGTCGATATAGGGGAGGGTATGGCTGACAGCCACCAGCATGGATTTCTTTTTGTAGGAATATCTTGAGCTCATGGACCTTCTTCGTATATTTCTAGGCAGCGTTTGCTCTTCCGAGTCCTTCACGCAATATCACTTCACTTTCCCGATGTCGGATACGTTCAAGGAATGGCGTCTCTCGCTGCGACACTGCTATGCTATTACGACGAAGAGACTGCATTCGTGATGCTAGTTCGACTTTTTGAACTTCGAGGAATGGCACGATTATATACTGCTGGATTTGGTGGCTTAATGGAAGCTCTGAGTGAATTAGAGACGAATTTCTTGCGTGGTGGGGCTCTTAGTCAGAAGATGGTAGGTTAGAAGTTTTACTCCGATTCAACCCCTTCCTTCCGCCGCCCCCCTTTAAAAAACGAACTGTTCCTGGGGAGGATATCTACTAAACTCTGAATTGTCTTTTATCGCAACAGGAAGAACTGGGCATCTCACCAACAGCGTTTGGAACACGCTGGTATTTGACGCTGTTTAACTACTCCATCCTTTCCCGCCCAGTTACGGGTGTGGGATGTGTTCATGCTGCTCGGAGATCCAGACCAAATTCTCCAGACGATGCTTCCGGGTACCGCGGTCTCCTGGATATCATCCACGCCACTGCTAGTGGAATTATCAACGGCATGTCCGATATCATTCTAAAATCGGATTTTGAGACTGCCATGAAAGGTCTCACTAGCTGGGTCCCTATTAAGGACGAGGATCTTTTCATGAAAGTGGTGAAAAACGAGATGAAAAGAAACATAAGATGTTTTCCAAATCATCTAAAAAGCAATTTAACAGGCCCGAATCCTCATCACGATGAATCCGGCGGCTGTACCTTTATTTCTCTTGGCTCGCCCTCTCCTTTAGGAATACTTCTGTTTTTGTATTCAATTTCGTTATTTGCATTGAGGATTCGTCTTTTCGTCGTTCCTTATACTCTTCTAATATGTAATTGCAATGATCTGGAAATTGTTAGAGCGAGCTGGAGTTATGCGTATATTTCCTTTGTATGCTTGTTTTGCTCTTTTTTTTATATATAAAGAGCAAACCTCGATTCTTTGGTTGTTTCTATTTCTTCCTTCTCTCCTTTGTTTTTCTGGGCGTTTCTTGGGAGTTGTGTTTCATCTTCAATTCTTGGATATATAGGGCCTGTTTTTATTTTCGAAAGCTTTCCATTCTCAATTATGTGCTTCCTTTTTGTCCTCTCCTTCTTTGATTTCCGCTACTACGTACTTATTATATTTCCCCTTCATATACCTGTCTATTTCTCTTGCGCAATCACCAAAATAGCGTATAAGCATTTTACTTTTGCATCTCATTGGTTCTGTTTCTAACCCTGATATAACCATATAGCATCCATTGTTTCCAAGATTTTCGATAATGGTTTCCTTTTATCGTTACTTCCAAATCAGATTGCCTGTTAACTTTCATCTCCTAACCCTTTAACTCAAGACGATCTCCTTCTACTCTACGAGATATGTAATCATAATTTTACCTACACAATTGTTCATTTTCCAGACGGCGGTGTGAATGTTAATCGTTCAGTTGACTTCTTCACAATATAATATGAATATCTGCACACTGGTAGATTTCAACCCTCAAGGGACTTTTTTTTAATTCTTTTTTTTTTTTTAAAAAAAAAAAAAGAAAAAAGTGTTGCCACTTGAACTTCCAAAGCTACTTTAAGCCAGCTCCCAATAAGTTCAGCAGCATGTAATTCAACACCAAGTATATGCTTGTAGCTCTCTTTGTTTCCTGCATTCTAAATGTATATATATATTATTTATTTATTAGCGCCAAGCTAAGAAAGTCTATAGAAATCCTTTGTATGCAGAAGACGTTCTGAATCCAAAAGAAAAGTAGCTGCAGTGTATTTTTACCTCTTTTGTCAAACCTATAGTTGTAGATTATTGACCAACAAATCTTGCAACAAGGATGAGGAACTAAGTGGATATCTGTGTATATGTACGAACAGAACACTCCGAACTAACGGTAATGTCAACTTCACGATCAACTTGCTTTAACGTTTATCTATATTTTTTTTTAAAAAAAACCCTCAAAAATAATGAACCTGGGATTTCCCTTACTGTTCGTGATGTTATTTACTTTACTTATTGTGCATGTTCCCCCAAACAGATTTGGTGACCAAGCGAACCAGTTGGGACAAAAAAGGAAAATTCCAAGTTTCGTTTTAGAGTTAGTTTGCACGTGACCTTTTTCGGATCTATAACACGCGTTTCCTTTTTGGGAAGCATCAAAACAAACAAAAAAAAAAAAAAAAAAAAAGAAGGGAAAAAAAGAGGGCAGGAGGGCGTACCAAATTTCCTTAAAGCTTTTATTATTTATTATTTATTTTATTTGTATTTTTTCCTTACAACAGCAATAAAAAAAAGTATTATAATAATAATAATATTCGACGGTTTATATTTCTTTCCTCTCTCCAACCAACCTATCGTCATCGAGGATAGAAAAGAGAAAGAGAGACGAATCCTTTCTACTTATTATCAATAAATTCTCCTTCATTACCCTTCTTTCTCTTATTATTCTTTAATTTTATTCAATTATCTCCTTTTTAACTCCAATCCTGAAAGCGCGACCTTCGTTCGTCCCATCTTTTATTTCAGGATTGATTCCTCTAAAGACGCGAGAACGGATCCAAGCCACTTCAATCAACTCATCAATACCGCTAGTAGGCACGCTTTACGGATCGTATTCGAAAGTACGGAATAGTCAGGCAAAAGATCAAGTTTTGTTTGGAAAGTCCGTCGGAAAACACGAATCGCGAGTAGGGAAAATTTTGGAAGAACGCGATAAAAAAGAAAGGGAAGATTGAATGTGGAACACAAAATAAAAAATACTCTTCGAAACGACTGGAAGCCCTTCATCCATCTTCATTGAAACGAACTACCTTTGCCTAGTTTTCGAATTTTGAACGCTGGGTAAAGATGGCTCCCAGATCGCTGGTCGCCCAAGTTGGCTCGGCCAACTGGGTTCTGACCGAAAGAACGGAGGTCAACAATAGGGAGATGGAATGCCTTGAAGATTTTATCGTCTCCGCGCGTAATGAATTCGAATGGCTTAACGAGCATATGGCCGATATCTTCGACGGACGCAGGAAATGTAAGTTTACTAATATCCGCTCGTTTTTACCGTATTCAATCGTATATCCACGTCCAATATACTTGGAGTGGACTCGGTGGCATACGACTTCTTTAGAGGTTTGTTTTGAAGTCGCTGACAAATATACCTGTTGCCCGCTTGCAGCGATGTTATCGAACTTCTTAAGACCCCTGGCAGAATGAGGGGAAAGACACCCAGAACTGCTAGGAAATTACTTCCTCTGGAGAGTAGACAGGTTTGTACCATCAATCTTTCGGTTTATTGCTCTGGAACATGAAATTAATAATTGCGGTTTCAGAATCTCAACGCGGGCGTGTCGATGGAAAATGAGAACGAAAATGGTGATGTTTTCGCTCCTTCTCCGCAGAAGGTGGGAACGCCTAAGAACACCTTTTACAGGCGCTCAATGAAGCCAGGAAGAGCGCGAGCCCGCAGAAGAATATCATGGAGTCGATGGCCAATGACAACGTACAAGATGATGAAGATGTTGAGATGAACGACGACCAAGAGGATGACGACGCGGAAAGCACGACGAGCTCGAAACCTCCATCTCTCGTGCGCGACAGGGTATGTGGAGCCCAGAAAGCGAGTCCGGCCCATCACAACGGCGATCTACAATTGACAAGGAGGAGGATGAGCAAGAGAAGCCTCTGTCTCCGGAGAAAGCTGGCCCGGAATCTGTTGAGGTCGCGTCTCAAGATATCACCAGCAATCGTGATTTATCGGAGCATACTAGGATGTCCTTTCACTCGGCCCAGAATCTATGCCGGAGCTGACGCGGCAGGAATCGAACTCGAGTGTTGTCTCTGTGAAGAGCGTTCTAAAGAAGACAACTTCAGGGAACCGTCCCCTAAGAAAGTCTCTCCAAAGAAACAAAGTCCAGTGAAGTCAATAACAATAGCACCGGAGCCACGACGATCCGGTAGACTTGCACGTCACTCAGCTGAAAAGCCGAGACCTGTTGAAAATATCGAAGTGGAGGAAAACCCAGAACCTGCGCAGCCTTCCAGTTCATTTGCAACAGCTCATTCCGAGGCTGAAGATGAGCACGAAGATGAGCCCATGCTTTATGTTGATGCTGGCAAACTCGAGCTATCGTTAACGCAGCAGGATGAGCTGGAAACACAAGACATTAGGTCTCCGGAGCATACCGCGAAACTCAGCTCTGAAGATGAGCCAGAGTCTCCTAGCTCGGAAACCGCTATTCCCCTATTCAAGGAATAGTCAGGAGCAGTATGACCTTCGCTTCGCTTCCTGCCAGGGAAACGTTGAATCCGAAGAAGAGCATCGGTGGGCCGAGGACGTCGCGTACGAGCCAGCTGGAGAATAGGTCGAGTTGGATGGGTAGAAGAACCGGTGGAAAGAGTTTGGGAGCTGTTAGCAAGGCTGCGGAATCCGCCAAGAAAGAAGTGCTGGAGGAAGATGAGGATATGGCGAGGAGAGTGGAGCTTGATTCATCGGACGAAGAAGATCCCGAGTTGGACGAGAAATTGCGACTTGCTCAACTCAACAAAGCTTCGACGATGCGCCCGGTGAGAAGACTTCTACTCAGCGTTTGAACGAGAGAATCTCTCAGTTGGGCAAGCAAATGCCGATCCGCCATGCCCGTTCTGTTCCACCTGCTGGATTTGCATCCATGCAAACTGGGCTACAGAGGAAGATGGCGCCGTTTCCAGACCAACGTCGTCAAGAAGACCAACTAGCGATCCTCAAGGGCAACTCAGTCACCCACCGACCGCCCACGGCGCTGCAGATCCAGAGGAAGAAGACTGGATCCCAGCACGCCCACAGATGGTCAGGGCACATACCGCAGGCAGCACCTTACAGTCGTCGGGCGAAAGCCAATTTTTCGAGCCCGCGCCCAAAGAGTCGCTTCGTTCATCGCCTCGTCTCAATAACAACCAAGCACCGTCGTACCGCAGGATCGACCTATCAGCATGCCACCGATCCCAACTAAGAATGTTCTGGCACTTGCTTCTCCAACTAAGCTTTCTCTTCCTGTCGCTCCGTCGCAAACCTCACCAACTAAACTCCCTGTTCCTGTTGGCTTGGCGTCGCCTTACCCTAAGCTTCCTATTAATGAAGGCACCGCCAAACGCCCGCTTTCGGCTGTCCTGTCTTCTGCATCAACAGCCCCTACTACTACTCCTGCTGCCCAAGAACCTATCGCTCCGTACCATATAAGTCTCCCTTCGATAGTGCGATTACCGGCCTTAAGAATCGCCAGGCAAATCTCTTTTCGAAAGCGAAGCAAATGCTATTTCAAAGGACTAAACCCGAATCACCAAAGCCGAACCCTGAATCGCCCAAGGCACAATCTAACATGCTGGAACGTTTACGAGCACAATTCTCCGAAGCCCACAAGAACTGAGGATCGTGCAGGGTCTCCTGGCCTAAAACCTCCTTCCAGAGAAGCGAACGACCCTCATCCCCTATATCCTGACCTTAACGCTTCGCTGAAGTCTGGTCCATTGTCCCACAATATCAGAGTAGGGCTAATAGTATCTATGAAAATGCGCCCAAAGCTCACCCATTGGAAGTAGCGAAGCCCCTCCAGAAGAGTCCAAATGAACTGAAAGAGGAGCTGGAACGTGAAAGAGAAGCATTTAGACGTGCCGAGGAAAAGGCAGCAGCCGATCGTCGCATGGAAGAGCAGCGGAGAGAGGAATTGCGGCTAGCGGAAGAAGTCGCGAGGAAGGCTCAAGAAGAACGCGCAGCTTACGAAGAACGAAAAGCGCAAGAGGAGCGTCGTCTCCAGCAGGAACGCCAGGCTCAGGAAGAACGTCAGTTACAAGAGGAACAGAGGCGACAGGAAGACGAAGAACGGCGTAGGAAGGAGCGCGAGATGGCTAAGACGCCAGTCAACCCCCGAACCTCTCATATGGACCTGGACTCGGACAGTGAAGAAAATCTTACTGACGTCGAAATGGTTCAGAAGAAACCTGCCACCAAGCAAGTCAAACCAACCCGAACACCATTTCGCGTATACAACCACCGTCGTCGGCATCCTCATTGCCTCAGAAGCAGAGCGCCTTGAAGAAGCCTATCCGTGGCCGCCACCAAAGGAAGCTGGTGTCCAGTCAGTCAAGTCGAAACAAGCACCTGTCAATATCAGGCTGGGGACGGCTTCTCAGAGAGCGATGGATCAGAGAAAGGTAAGCTAGCACTGGTTTCTACTTTATCTATGTATTATTCCCGCTAACGAATATACTTTTATGCTCAGATTCCGGCGTCTACCGCAACCCTAGTAAACGCTATGGCAAAATCTTTCGATTCAGGAAAGGAAGAACCGCAATCGGCCCAGCCAACTCCGTCCTTATCTAATGCTTCTTCGAGCTCGAGCCTTAAATCAGGCAAGTCGATGCCTCTATCACTGCCGCGGCCAAGGCGCAGAAAAAAGTAAGCTTCGGCCTATGAACCCCTTTTTTCCAGATCGATACAGTGATACTGACTTGATATTAGGAGCAGGAGGAAGCCCAGAGAAAGGCTGCGCAGAGGCAAGAAATTGAGCGCAGAAGGCAGGAGAATCAGCGCCGGGAAGAGGAGAAGAAGCAAGCACAGGTGAACCGTATGAAGAAAGCTGCTGAAAAGGTAAATACCAAATACGGTCCTTGACGAGCAACATCTACTTTGCCGGGCAAATCACTAATTACTAATTCGGATTATCAGGCCCAGGAAGAAGAATCGAAAAAGAAGGCGCAGAACAATACAAGGCCTGGGTTTACGAATGCAAAGAATCTCCCACGTGGGTTAGCTGCCGCGACTTTGAAAAAGGCTGCGGAGGCACAGCTACAAAACACGAATGAACCAACGCAGCCCGAACTTAAGCGCCAACCTAAACGCCTCTTCCAGAACGAATTGGAAGAACAAGAGCACCAAAAGCCGCGCGCGGAACCTATTCAGTCCGTTCAATCTACCCATTCCAAGCAGCAACTACAACCGCCCCAGCAACCGGAAGCGAAGCGCCGCAAGACAGACGACCGCCAGGATGACACACGTGTGCAACAACAGCCAACCTACCAGTCTGGTCCTTCTGGTGCGATGCGTCAGTCAAATATGAAGAGGGATCCAATGCAGGCTCCAAAGCCGGCCTTGTTCAGTCACGGCTACACCCCGGCACCCTCGCATATGCAACATCATCCGCCGCCTTCGATGATGAAATCAACCCTTCAAATGGTTTCTTCCACTAAGGGACAGCAAGTCGCTGGCAGCGCTACACTTCCTCAATGGATGCCGTCAAGTTCTCCCAGGACAAGCTGAAATTCGCAACCCCGGTCCCTCGAAAAATATTGCTGCTGCTTTGGCCTCTAAGATGTCTCCGCAATATACTAACGGCGACTCTATCGAACTCCCCGACATTCCTTCTGAGTACGTATTTCTTTTCTGTTCTGGTTTCCTTGATATTGATATTGAATTGGCCTATTGCTTTTTTGCTAACCAATGACCCTATCGCTCCAACAGCTCTGAGGATGAAGACGAAGACAACGACCCCTTTAACGTTCCCGAATGGCTGAGTCACCAGAACTCCGCCAGGCTTTGCACAACCAGATGTATATGGATCCTGAAGCTGTCTTCGGTCCTATGGCACCTCTCTCAATGGAAGAAATCTTCAAAGGCAAAGAACGATCGCATGCCCGTTTCCGCGCCAGAACCAGCTCCGCGAACTGGTCCGGTCAAGATAAACTTACGGCAGCCGAAATCGAAGCGGACCGGATCGAGAGACAACGACTTATTGAAAACAAGAAATGGGTTTTCCGGCCCCCACAGTAAATTGCGCACACTTTTTGTGCCTTTTTTTTTTTTCCTTTCAATTACTTCGCATTAGTTATCCACTCTTATTATTTGACTACCTTCATGATTACGCCGTTATCTCTACTGCCGTCACGCTCCATTCATAACGCGTCATTATTCTACGGTTCGATCGATTTCCTAATTACGAGTACCTTTCATTCTGCCTTTTTTCATCAAAATTGCGAACCCGTTTGTTTCTTATTTGGAGTCGTTTGTTCATCCAGAACCGCGATTTGTATTATAGCTGCTGCTTACTGGTTACCAGTTGTTCTTGTTTTTTTGCGTTTCTCAACCTGTCCTTTCTTAATCCTTGTTTATAAATGGCTTTCTTCTTCCCTCATTTTACTTATTTTACATCGTTGGGTTTGGCTACTAGTTCAAAGTAGTATGGAGGACTTTTCTGCATTCCCATAACGTGTGCGCTGACGATAAAAGTGCAGTCTTACAATACCTATGTATATGGATACCAAAAAGAACAAAGCATTAGGCCGCTGTTGTCCGTTTATATTCATTTTGTATCATAGGAAGCGGAGGATCTGATGTTTTTCTCAGGATAAAATATTAATCCATCTCAACAGTATCACCGTGATACTAATCATAAATTTCTGCCTTCTTATGATGGTTTGGTTCTCTTTGAAGTGCATGCAGTAAATTTTTTTTATTTTTTTTACTAGTTGAAAATTCAATGGAGCAACCTATACAAGATTCTTCTTCTTCCACCCTTCAATGAACTCCGTCACCCTCTTCTTTGGCACGACGAGTAAGCTCACGACCCCATCCACACTTCCAGCTTGCCTTCTCCAAGTATTTTCCCTATTGTGATATTCTTTCCCATCTTACTTAACCCACTTTATCGTGCATGCCGTACTTCTTCTTTTCCGCAAACACGTCTACAGCATCCACGGACCCGTACTCCCTCGCCGTATCCCACGGCGGCGGATTATCCGGCGCCAGTATCTCTTGCAGCTGTTCGTACGGCGTAATGTCCTCCGGGAACGACTGGATGAAATCCGACTGCGAGTGAAGCGGATACAGCATAACCACCGGAAAACAGAGCGTCGAGCCCGGATCAGTGGGCTCCGACAGCGACATGGGGGAATCGCCGAGGTCGGGCAGCTGCGTCGTGGTCACGCGGACGGCAATATTCCGCTTCCTCAGAGCGGCTCTTAAGGCGTTGTCTTTGGCTCTCTTGGCTTGCTCGCGCTCTACTCTTGCTTTGTTTGCGGCGTCGACGACGGCTTTCCTCTTGTCGATACTTTCGGATACGGAAGTTAGAGCCTTGTTTTCCGGGTCGACGGACAGGCCACGGTCGGCGCAGTCTCTGGCTTCGTCGAGCTTGTCGAGAGCGAGGCACGCGCGAGCGGCCCGGTACCAGGCTTTCACGTTATTCGGTTTAACTTTATAGCTTCGGCGCAGTCGAGGTTCACGCGGCGATAATTTTCTGATATTGTCGCAGGAAGGCGAGCAAGTCGCAAGGAGCTGTTAGTTAGAGACATGTTAGGAAAAAAAAAGAAAGAAAAAAAAAAAAAAAAAAAAAAAACAAAGGACATAGAAGCAAAACGTAAATCGAAACTGAAGGGCAAAACGCACTAAGCTCGAGATTACACGCCGCCTGGTTCGCATAGCAAGCCTCATCAATGTCCTTCTTGCCGCACTTGACCTCGAGCGCCTGCGTGTAGTAGTGTATAGCATCGTTCCATCGCTTTTCCCGGAAGCTCTCGTTTCCGTGTTCTCGGAAGTTCTGTGCCACTTCCTCGGGCGGACCTTCGTATGCCAGCGCCTTTATAGCTTCGAGGGCCGAGTTGGAGTTGCCGGCCTCCTCGGCTTCCAGGGCGTTCATGAAAAGCGGCATCTTGGCCATGTTCGCCAGCTTCTCCTCCAGCGGCCGGTCCGGCGCAGGCTGTGGACCTATAACCGGAGCCGCTGCGGTAGCGCTTTCATTTGTGGAGTCAGGTTCTACCATAACTAAAGACTAAAAGGCTTCGAGGAACAATTTTTGGTTATCAGATTATAGAGTGATCTGAACCTCCTATAGCTTGCAGCGGTCAATTAAAAGAGTTTCTGTGTAACAGGAAACAGCTATATTTAAAATTTCTTGAGG
This sequence comes from Pezizomycotina sp. ARF18, assembly GCA_002224055.1. Lineage (NCBI taxonomy): Eukaryota > Fungi > Ascomycota > Pezizomycotina sp. ARF18. The sequence continues at coordinate 28,468 of AZLU01000186.1, forward strand.
CTCTTTTGCCTTTTCTTATTTTCTTTTTTCACTATTGAACAACACGAACCAGAAAAACCTACCTAAGGAATTGAATGACTCGATCCATTACTATCCCCAAACACCTACTATCACGAACGGAAAAGCATCTAAGTCATCCCATTTCCGTTTCCTTCCTCTCCACTTACATACTTACACAGCTCACAACGCACAATGTCATCGAAAGGGGTTTACGGGAACAAGCCGGGCAAGGCGACACGTCCGGATTCCGGCGGACGTGGACAGGGATGAATACACCGCCAAAGCCGCCGAAAGAGAAGCCCGCGAGCGCGCCGAGGCCAAAGCGCGCTACGAAGCTAAAGCAGCGGGAAAAAAGTTTTACGGCATCAAATCGGGCGACGACGAAAAGAAACCGAAGTTCGACGAGGATAAAATGATTGAAGCCCGCCGCGAGCGGATAAACGTCGAGGAAAACCTGAACAAGGTAACGCTGGTCCCCGCCGGTGCGGTCGGAAGGAAGGGCAAAGGCGCGGGTTTCTACTGCGAGTTTCTGCGATCTCAATTACAAGAACTCGCTGGAGTGGGTCGAGCATCTGAACAGCAAGCAGCACTTAGCCAACACGGGTCAGAGCGACGTCGTGAAGAGGGCGACCCTGGAGGAAGTACTGGAGCGGTTGGCATGGCTGAAGAGCAAGAAGGAAGAGGCCGAGAAGGAGAACTACGACCTCAAGCAGAGGGTCGCCGAGAGAATCAAGCTGGAAGAGAAGGAGGCCACAGAGAAGAAGGAGAGGAAGAGGATAAAGAAGGAAAGCAGAAGGAGAAGAAGCAGGAGGCCAAGAAGCAGAAGGATGCAGAGGATGATATTGAGATGGATAATGATGCGGCGATCATGGCCAGGATGATGGGATTTGGAGGATTCGGAGCACTAAGAACAAATGAGGGATCAGGGTCATTTCTTATTATATTATTATTTTCTCCCTTTGTGACTGGGTCTTTCTGTACACTATATTAAACGGCATCGGCGTTGTGATTTTCCTGATGTTTCTAACAGTAGCGTTGGTATTTAAAGTTTATATCATTTGGAATCATTAATTAGTTTGCATCTATAAAAATCCCACAAAGCGCTCTATTGCCTATCGTACATGATCGACCAGACTAGATGTCTCATCTGTTACAAGTTCCCCACCCCCACCCCCTTCCCTATTTCCCTGAGCCTATCAGTACATCCCCTCTGTCGCCAAGGGGTTCGCATGCACCGTAATTCTTTCTATACGGACCTCCCTCTTGGGCCTGTGCTTCTTGTCCGTCTCCAGGTTCTCCAGCATCTCGAGCGCGCCGCCGTCCCAGCACCATCGATCACCCTCCCAAACACAGTATTCTTGCCGTCGAGATGCGGTTGTTTCGCGTACGTTATGAAGAACTGCGAGCCGTTTGTGTCCGGGCCAGAATTAGCCATAGACACTATGCCCCGCGCGTTGTGCCGTAGCGCCGGCCGGATCTCGTCCGCGAATTTGTCGCCCCATATCGACTTGCCGTTCTTGCCAGGCTTCTCGGATGGATCACCGGTTTGGACGATGAAGGCAGGTATGGACCGGTGGAAGAGGCAGTTGTCGTAGTAGCCCGAAGCGCAGAGAGCGAGGAAATTCTAGAAGGAGAAAGATAATCCTTAGCAATAAGAAACGATGCGCAAAATCGAACTGTAGGAGAAAAGAAGCCGTACCTCTGCCGTCTTCGGGACTGCTTCGCAGAATACTTCGATCTTCAGGTCGCCGACCCCGTGTGAAGCTACCATATAAAAACAAGTTATTACAACATATACCTCGGCCTGAATATTATTGGCATACATACCGTCACCGACATGGTTCTGTTGCAGCTGCTTGGCGACAATTCTGTTTTTGTTGTTTTTTGTGTGTCAATCGACAAAGCTCGAAATAAGAAGTTTTGAAGCTTTTGGCGCCGTGTTATAATAGCATCGTGTGGTATAATAATACCTAAGTAACGATGCTCCAGATTTAGTAGTTTGTTCCAGAGCTGCACTTTGATGCACGCTTCTACGTCAGGAACCCTTTTTTTTTTTTTTTTTTTTTTTTTTTTTTTTTTTTTCCCAATGGTGCGCACCTTCTTTACTCTTTTCTTTTGCATGTACCCTTGGAATCCCAGAAGAACCCGCTTTAATCCGAGGGCCAAATGAAAATTGATCGTGCCACTAAAAATTACTATTCGCTCAATCTGGTCTATACTTGCACTTGCTACGATCGGGGGAAAGAGAGGCAGTGGGCACACTCCTTACTCGTCCATTCTCTTTTTCCCGTGGTTCTTTCCCGCTTCTTGCAGATTTAGATCCTAAAAGCAATTGGTGTACACACACTCCCTCTCGCCGTCTCTGTTCAATTACTTCTAGCGACCTTATTCACGAAGGATTCCCCTCTCCTCTCCTCTGACGTTATCTTTATTTCAAATTTTCTACCCTTGAGACAAAGTTCTCAGGTTAACTAGAGAGAAACCATGGCTTCTAAACGTATTCTCAAACAGCGTCGTGCCTAATTCAGAGGAGGTATGTCACTTATTACGAATTACCATTTTACATTTCCTAAGGCACATATTGGACATTGGCTAACTACAACAAAAACACCTGCCGCAAAATCGCTTGGCCTTGAATCAGCCCTAAATGCGCTCACCATCAGGTCCCGGGTTCCCAATTATTGCGGCGTAGTGCGCTCGGAGCCCGTCAGCTGTCTTCAACATTTGACGGCGGTCTTGATGAGCCAGCTTCAACTTCCCAAAAACCTTCCGGCACTCCAATGCCCGGATTTAGCAACGTTCGCAGCAGAACCTTCAACGTTACGCGAGTGGATGCAAAGCCGGAGATATCGAAACACCATAAGATCAGTGTCGACGATAAGAAGATCCTCGTGCCTTGGGAAGAAGGCAAGACGAGCTTATTGTGAGTCTCGTCTTTGATCAGCCCTCGTATTGTCATTTCAAAACATTTACTGGAATATCTACTAACTCCATAATTTAATTGAAAAAGACCGTTTGCTGACTTTAATTGATATATAGCCAACATATATGGCTAAGGTCTGTGAAAGAAGCTACTGGTCAAAGAGTTACACCAACTCGCTTCTTTAAAATTATCATTTAAATAATAACTCTTTCGGATCAGAGACCATTGCCAATGCTCCCAGTGCTTTCACCCCGAGACAAACAACGGCTACTCGACACATTCTCAGTACGCAAGCACCAATTACAAGTATACCTAAGGCTCAAAAACTCATACTGATTCGAACTTTATAGATACCCGGTCAATCCAGCCAGCAGATGTCAAGACAGAAGACGAAGGCTTGAGAATAACATGTTAGACAACCACAAAATCGCTTTTTCTTGACCATGCGCCAATAAGTACTAATACCAATATACCTTGAAGGGCAGAACGACAACCACGAGAGCCTTTACACGTGGGAGTGGCTGCATCGGCACTCTTATGCGCCAAGACTCGAAAATACCTCTCCCCACAGTAAGTTCTCGTGCTCCTCAATCGACACATGTATATATTCGCAAATTGATTGAGTTATGCTGATAGCAATACCTTCTGGTAGATTCAGCTATTGGGGAAAGGAAATAGAGAGCGATCCGCCTGTGGTCGATTATCAGAAGGTCATGGAATCAGATGAGGGCGTAGCCGAATGGACGTCTCAAATTGTAAGTTTACGAAAACTTTTCATGTTCCTTCTAATAATGAATACGACTACTGAGGAATATTAATTTAGGAAAAATTTGGATTCTGTTTTGTAGAAGGCGTCCTGTGAGCCCCGAAGAGACAAAGAAACTTGTGGAAAGAATAGCATTCATACGTCCAACGCACTATGGTATTTCCCTCAGCCTGTGTTGATCCATGGCGATATTCTAAACCAGTGTAATCCTCGTCTTTTTTCTAGGTGGTTTCTGGGATTTCACAAGCGATTTGGCCAAGAAAGACACCGCATACACGACCCTGGCGCTCGGCGCTCACACTGACACCACCTACTTCAGCGAACCAGCGGACTGCAAATGTTCCATTTGCTAGATTTTCACTCAGGCTCGGGCGGCCAGTCATTATTGGTAGATGGTTTTAGGGCTGCGCGTATCCTTCGCCACGAAAAACCTCAATCTTATCGAATACTCTCCTCCGTCCGTGTACCGTCCCACAGCTCGGGTAACGAGGACGTCAGCATTCAACCATTTTCGCCGTTTCCGGTATTCAATCATCATCCGTGAACGGAGAACTAATACAGGTGCGGTGGAACAATGACGACAGGGCCACAATGGATAGGTGGAACGACCCGAAGATGTCCTTCATTTTTACGATGCAATCCGAGATTGGAATGCATTACTCAAAAGGGAGGATGGCGAGTATTGGGAGCAGTTGAAACCTGGACGAGCATTGAGTACGTACTGGTGGTTATTCCAATCTAATCAATGTTACAACTTTCTGGCTTAAAGGCACCATAGCACTGACAGTACGACAATCAGTTTTCGACAACTGGAGAGTCTTGCACGGCCGTGCTGCATTCACAGGCTATAGGCGGATGTGTGGCGCTTATGGTACGTTGCTTTTCCAAAATAAAAAGTCGATAAAAATAAAAATAAAAGAGAAGGCCCTATGTTCCCACGATAGCAGACTAATAGATTGTCGTACCAGTTAACCATGATGACTTCCAATCAAGACTAGGATGACCAATTTGGTCGTCAAGAGTCCTAAAGGGCTTGTAGAGGATGTAAGAAGGATATATATCCAGAAAAGACACTATACAATTATTGGATTGTTATGATTCTTGGACCTTTATTATCTAGAAATAAGGCGCTTTGATCGAAAATTTCGCTATATCGTAACCATTTCACACAAATCCTTGTTATTATTCAAATTTTTTTTTTCCCTTGTTCGTCTCCTGTATCTGTAAATCCGGTCATGCTTTACTACTATTCTCTTTCTATAAGTTTCTCTTATTGGCGGCATTTCTATGTTACCTCTCCATCTGTACGGGTTAAATGGGATTATACAACAAAGAACACCAACAAACAACTTTGACAGATAAACGAAAGTATAAATGGACAGCAGCAGATTTGGTAGATATTATTATCCCTAGACAGTCCACTATCACTTCTAGAAATTTTCGAGGCTCCTGTCAGCCCTTTACGTCTTCACTTGATCAATTTTTATTATAACTTGAAAACACTTATTCAATAGCAATTCTTATTCAGTGACGTTGGACAGACCAAATTTGCTTTTCAGCCGGTAGAAACCGAGAGACCTTAAAACAATTTAAATTTTCAATTTCTGCTTGAATAAAATTCTCCTGAGGTTTGCATGCAGCGAAATTTCCTTTTTTTTTTTTCCTTTTTCCTTTTTCCTTTTTCCTTACTTTTTTATTTTTTCTGTTTTCTTTTTTTTCCGTTTTTTTTTTTTTTTTTTTGTCTCGGATTTATTCCCACTCTTCGACAAACCACAGCTGGTAAAAAAAAGAAAATTAATCAATAAATTTTCTTTTCTTTCAAAGAAAGAGGAAAAGTCCCTTTTCTATTTCCTCTCTCATTCATCAACTCTCATCCGACCACTCCATCGTAGAGCATCCATCCCTTCCAACAGCCCATTCTTCTCATCTGCGGCGGGAAAAAGCGAGGACAAACTACCATCGACAGTGTTTCCCCCGTCTATGGGACAATGCAGGGCGACATCATGAGTGTCAACCGCAGCAGTTCCAACAATAACAACTCTCACAGCGCCGAGGAACCCGACGCGTATTTCGACCAATGGCTATTCACAGAGGAGGAGCTCGAAACACGCCGTCGAGACTGGACGGAATCAGCAAGGAGAAGGAGCGCGAATCGAGGGGCAAAGGGTGTAACTTCATACTTCAGGTCGGGATGCTGCTGGACTACCGCAGGTTACGCTAGCGACGGCCTCCGTATACCTCCACCGGTTTACATGCGGAATCGCTAAAGAATTTCCATTACTACTATGACTTCTCACCATAAACTTCCTACACCACCATCTTTCAAATATGACGCTAGTGCATCTGTTTTTTTTTTTTTTTTCCCTTTAATACTAACGCGCGTTTATTTCTCCCCCGTCGCCGACAGAATATAGCGGCTACATCATTATATTTAGCGACCAAAATCGAAGAAAACTGTCGGCAGCTCAAGGATTTAATACAGGCGGCGACTCGGAATCGCGCAAAAGAACAAGAACCTAGTGATAGACGAAGCGTCCAAGGAGTACTGGAACTGGAACGACGTCATCCTGACGAATGAGAGATCCTGATGGCCAGACTGTGCTTCGGGACTTTACCTTCGAGCAACCTTACAAGCTCCTGACGGACTTTTCCAGGATGGTGGCTCAGGTTCGCACCAGAAGGACTGATAGGGCGGCGTGGGCATTCGTTAACGACAGCTACCTTACAACAATGTGTCTCGCCTTCAAACCTTCCGTCATCGCCGCCGCTTCGCTCTACTGGGCAGCTAAGTACATCGACAGGCCACTGCGGATCAGGGAGGAACCGTGGTGGAGGTGCTGGACATCAAGCTGCTGGATATCAAGCGGGCTTGCAATTATATGGCGGAGCTCTACGAGTCAGTATTCTCTGCAGTCATGTTAGATTCACTTCTTTTCCAAATCCCACGGTCCCTTTCCCTTTTTTTCTTTCCGTTTAACTAAGACTTTCTTCCCCTTTGATAATATAGGAACAACCCCTTCGCAACGCTGATAACAAGTATGTAACTACCCGGAAAACGACAGCGTAGATAACCGGACGAGGTCGCCAACGTCAGCCCGGACATTACCGCCAATACGCCTCCCGCGATCCCGCCATCTAGCGCCACAATGGGATCCGCCTCATCTACACAATCGCATCGCGCGCCCAACGGTAGGGGTAGGGACGAGCGGCACGTGCTTCCCACGAGCGCCCCCTCTCCAGTAGCGCAAATAATGTAAGCAAGGACAACACGGACCGGGAAAGGAACAACAACAACAACACAACGCACACCACACCAAGGCCACGGTAAGAGCAACGGGTCGGCTCGTAGGGACACCGCGGCATCGGCAAGCTTCGACCACGATGGAGATCGACGACGACAAGGAAGAAGGGAGTACGATAGAGAGGAGGCGAGCTATGACCCAAACAAACCCACTACTTCCCCTCCCTAATCTCCATATTATCCGCATGCGCCTCTTCCGTTTTCTTACCTATGCTTCTCTGTTATCCCCCCGCGGTGGAGATGAATTCGTATCTTTATACTCCTATTATGACAGTATAAAATGTGTTCATGTCTTCGTTTTTAGCCTCAAAATATCTTTTCTTTCCCCTTTTTCCTTCTACTTTTCTGGCTCAGTCTATGCATGCTTCAGCAAATTAAATTCTGTATATTAGGACAAATCGTCTGTATCATATTCAATATCTTCTTTTTGTCTGCCGCCATACTCGAAGCGTGTGGCGTCAAAGATTAAGGCAACTCTTTCTTTTTGTTCGGCGTCTGATATACTTTCCTTCCTTTTCAAGAATCTCTTTTTTTTTTTTTTTTTTTTTTTTTTCTCATGTTAATACCTTTTTTTCCTTAGAAACAAACAGCTCTAATAATGTGTATTCTTCTCATTTCTCTTCGTTTCCTTTGATGCCGTTTATTTAAATTACCTATGCTCATACGGAATTTTTAATGATGAAACTACGACACGAATATTTCCTGAGAGTTGTTGCTGATGACAAGCTTTGCTCATTTGCCAAGCTATATGCCTGCTTAGCAAAATAGAGGCCTTCAAGATTATATTCACGATAATTCTAAGTCCTTTTTCAAACAATTGATCATAGCAAGAAATCCTCCTGGCTTTTCATTTTGAATAGCAAGTGAATACAATGAAAAAAAAAAATGAATATAAAGAGAGGATATCAAAAAAGGCTTTTATGGTTCTTGTTTCACTATTTTCTTGACTTTAAGTCTTGACATCCGGTTCCGTCCTACCGACGAACTCTTGCAGCTTGAGGAGGTCGACAGCCGTCTTGATAGGGCCCTTCAGGTATTCCTGAGCGTCCAGGCCATAGGTTTTAGGATCCTATAGTTTTCAGTGTTAGCAAAAAGAGAAAACAAATGCTTCATTTTCCAGAACAAGAATAAGAAGAAAGTCAATACAAACGTACGTTGCTGTGCTTCTCGACGTAGAGGCGGATTGTGGCCCCCGAACTGCCGGTTCCGCTAAGCCTGACAACAAAGCGGCTGCCATCTTCACTTTGACATAAATGCCCTGGTTTTGCTGACACTGCCGTCCAGATCTGTGTAACTAAAGTCGTCCGCCTCGGTAACCTTCGTGTCTCCGATGGAAGAGCCCACGAACTCGTCCTTCTTAGTTGTGATAAGCTCTTTGATATTGGCGACGACCTTGTTAGCGCCATCACTGTCGACATCTCATAGTCGTAGCGGTAAAGAAGGTACGCCGTACTCCTCCCAGAATGCTTCTGAATATTCGCAATGGAAGGTAGCTCTCCCTTTGGCAGATCCTTAGCAACACTGCGATGATGTTGAGCCAAGCAACAACCGCCCACAAACCGTCCTTCTCACGGAGTGGTTGACCCAGTACCGAAAGATTCTTCACCGCAGATGGACAGCTTGTTTGTCGTCAAAGAGGGCGCAGAAGAATTTCCAGCCGGTGGGTACCTCGTAGCAGTTTAGACCCTGCTTCTTGGCAACGAGATCGACAGCTCCAGACGTCGGCATACTCCTCGCCAGGCCGTAGACGCCTTGCTTACGAAAGTACGGGATCAGCTTAGCATGGTGGAGATGATGGCCAAGCTGTCTCCGGGAGAGACGAACGTCTTGGCGCCATAAATCATGTTCCTGTCGCCATCACCGTCGCTGGCAGCGCGAAGTGGATATTACCTTTGTCGACGGCCTCGACAAGAGAATGGGCGTAAGTCAGGTTGGGGTCCGGGTGGCGCCACCAAAGTCCGGGAGCGGATGCAGTTCTGGCAGGACTGCTGGGGAGTCCGAGCTCCGTAATGAAGATTCTTGATCCGTAGGTCCCGTAACACCGTGCAGACCGTCGAATAGAACCTTGAAGTCCTTGTTTTCGGCAAGAAGCTCTTGATGAGATCGAAATCGAAGATTTCTTGGAGCATCTGGACATAATCGTCCACGCCGTCGATGATTTCTACTTCCATGCCGCCATAATTTTGCGTCCCTGGTGATTTGAGATCGACCTACAAGAAGAAAACAGTCAGATTTATTAGCTTCGAAAATAGCACACACCTAAAAGCGGTTCTTCGGGTATATATGGACGAGAGAAAGATTTTTGCAATAGGAATTGTAGAGAAACTATACGTAATTGATATTCGCGATCTTATACTCCTTAATATTCTTCGAGGCTTCATAAATCTTGTTCGTAACGCTCTCTGGAGCAGGGCCACCATTAGCCAAGTTGTATTTGATACCGAAATCATTCTCGGGACCTACCATAGCAATGGTATCGTTAGCACACTGAGATATCAAACTTAGTCGCAACAGACGTTAAAACTAGCTGATAAAAGGATTAGGATAGTTTTGAATACTGACCTCCAGGGTTGTGGCTAGCCGTTAGGAGGATGCCTCCCGTAGCTTTCCGCTTTCGAATCAGGTTGCTGGCCGCCGGCGTGCTGATGATGCCGTTCGTGCCGATGAGGAGCTTCTTGACGCCTTGGCGACAGCAATCTTGGCGATAACCTGGATAACCTCCGGGTTGTAGTAGCGGCCGTCGCCGCCGATTACCAAGAACGCATCCTTGGCGCCTTCTGGAATCGAGTCCAGTATCGCCTGACGAAGTTCTCGGTGTAGTGCTCCTGCTGGAAAACCTTGACCTTCTTTCGAAGTCCAGAACTAATGAGTAGCCCAAGAAACGTTAGCTCTCCTGCTTGGTAAAACTTTGTAGCCAGCTCCAATTGACATTCCACGTTTTCGCAAAAGTGTTTTCAACCACCATCAATTGAGTTCTGGCTCAATGGGATCTAGCTTCTTCTTCTTCTTCTTCTTCTTCTTCTTCTTCTTCTTCTCTTCTTCTTCTTCTGCGAGAATACGATATACTTACGTTCCTGGCTTCTGGTCGGTGAACGGTTTAGTCTGAATTGTGTTAACCTTGATATCAGCCATGATGGTTTGTATATTCGAAATTCTCGCTTCTCTATGCGATTTTGTATAAATTGATTAAAAAAAAAAGAAAAAAAGAAAAAGACGGATAATATCAATTGATGAAATTGAGCAAAGTACTACAAAAGAAGATACTGTCCTGATATTTTATGTTACTAGTAGGATACTTCTTGTTGAGAGTTGGGGAGAGCTTAGCTGTTATTTATTTTCACACTTCATTGCTTAACGGGGGGATTCCACTGCCGAGAGAGGGTGGGCAAAAAAAACAAAAAAGCGTCATCGGCCTCAAATAACAAACAGCTAAGAGGTAATCGCTGGCGGGGTTCAACAAAAAAAATAAAATAAATAAATAAAATAAAATAATAATAATAATAATAATAATATAATAATAAAATAAAAATAAAAATAACAGAATGACAAAAAAGGAATAACATTCATACAAAAATTTGCCAGCACTACTCAGCCCACTTAAGCTACTTAGCTAATAATGAATGCTGGTACTACTAGGACTACTGCTACTATCATCCGTAGTTTATTGCTGGTACAAGGTAGCTAGCTACTTATGAGTAGCATCTACTATACTAAGTATGTCTTGAGCTGCAGTGGAAATTGCCCCACCATGCATGCATTCGTTGATACTGATTGGATTGACCCCGCTAACAGAAAATTTTCACTGAACAACCCCCCCATGTGAAAAAAGTTTTGTCGTGCGGAAAGAGGAGGAATGGAAAAAACTGCCCGAGCCTTTCATTCCCGTATATAGGAAATAAACGGTTACCTCCCGATAAAATAGTTACCATTTGTTAGTAAACTTTCTTTTTTTTTTTTTCTAGATATGCATTCAGTTTTTCCAATTGATGCAGGGAAGAGACTAAGAGTTACTTGAATCGTTTCCTTTTGCGTCAGCGATCGAGCTAGGATTATCGATATCCTTACCCAGAAACTTACTATGCGCAAAATATATCAAATCCATATCTACGTGCTGGCTCTGCAGCAAAATACGAAAAAAAAAAAAAAAAACATCACAGCACGCTAACCTGGAGAAGGCATTTGTGTTTTATTTAGTTTATTTGGCTCAAGAAGCCTCAAAAGATTTCGCCTCTTCGTAATTTGGGCATAGCTATCAAACTGGATGGATTGATACATGATATGAAGAGTCGGTAAATTTGACTTCGAACCTTTTTCTGTTGCTGTGGAGCGGTATGAAGTGGTTATTCCTGACCGTTTTGTGTTTTCCTTCGATTCCAATTTCCGACCATTATTAAGGAATATTGTCCCAGGAAGAAAGCCTTTGATGTTGCCATAAAAAAGAAACATCAGCGTGTAAAAGAAACCGAAAGAGACTAACTGATACAATCTTTTGCAAGCATTGGACAAAAACCGTACCGAAATAAAATAATAGTAGTATCAACAAAAGTCAGAGAGCCGTATATATAAAATACGATACCGTGGCAGAATAATGGTAAAAATAGCCATAGAGACGATAATTCCCAGATGGCGAAACTTCCAGTAGGTAAGAAGTAGTTGAAACAATTTCAAATTTGAATAAACAATCCGGCGCCATTATATAGAAAAAGAAATAAAAGGGGAAGATATCGGAAGGAAAAAAAATAGACAGACACTAAACAGATGCCTTCGAGCGGGGTGCGAGTAGAGATCTTATCGCCGTCGTCTGCGGAGGTAACGGAGTCCTTACCCTGGATCCCGGCTTCGCGACTTCGGCATCGGCATCGCCGCCCTTGGCGAGTTGCTCTTCTGAAACTTCAAGACCTCGCGTCCGTGGCCTCGACAGTTTCTTCCTCGGTGGTCTTGGTAGCCTCCTCGTCCAGTTTAGGTTTCTTCGCATCCTGTCCATATGTGCTTGCTGGGACGTCCGCGGGGCCGGGCAGCCTCACCAACAGGGCAGGCGCGTCCGTGGGGGCGGCGGGAACGGGTTGGTCTGAGGTGGCAGCGGGGACAGCGGCCTTTCGCGCTTCTGACCGGCGGAACTGGCCTCCTCAGCGGGTACCTTAGAGGGGGATTCCTTGTCCTTGGGAGGCGAATCGGTCCCCATTTCGGCATCCTGCTGTTCCTTGCTGGCTTCGCCGGTGATCTTGGAACGCCGCGAACGCCGTTCTGCTGGACCTCCTTAACAACTTCGGCAGCTTTGTCGGCGACATCTTTGGCCGCAGCTTGTGCGGCTTCGAGGTGTGGCTGGGCAGCCTCAGCTACCTTGGCGGCGACGTGCTGAGTGGTGGTAGATACTTGCTCGGCGGCTTGTTTGACTTGCTCAATCACTTTCTCGCCAATTCCCTGCCCGCTCGCGACTGAGCAATTGAGTTATCTTTGTCAACCAACAGCGCCCGCTTAAGAAGAGAGAAGAAAAGGGAAAGAAAACGCAGGGAGAGAAAAGGTCAAAGAAAGGCTTTTCGCGAGAATTTAATTTCTTGCGCAAATACGAAGTCTGACGTCTGTCTTCGATAGCACGAATTTTGGACTATATAATGTAAACCAGCCCGCGCGAATCGATGGAAAAGGTGAGGTTGAGAGAAAAAAAAAAAAAAAGAAAGAAAGAAAGAAAGAAAGAACCTGACGGGGCTTTCCTACCAGGAGGAAGGCTATAGCTCAACTTTGGATAGAGAATGCAAACAGAATGAATGGATATAAAAAGAAAGTTGGAAAAATTGAAAAAAAAGAGAGGATGTTTGGAGGCTCTGGCTCTGGTTGTGGAAATTGTGGGGCGGTGGGATTCCAATTGGTGGACAAACCGCAACCTCCTACATACGAAGCAACTACTTTCAAATCGAGCAAAGGTATTAAATGGAATACTTCAAAAGGTGTCGTATGGGAACCAACCTTGTTCAGTTTGCTGATTCTCAGAAGACATTTCGGCTTAAGGTCGTATTATATTTATCACGTTCTCAAATAATTATTAATGGAGAATGGAGTCGAATTGGTGTCAATGACCTTGAAAGAATGTGTTTCGTTAATCAATGACGCGATGAGGATGATAATGTCTAACGGAATGATAGTGGACAAACCCTTCCATTGTATTACAGGGAGGAGGGGAAAGAGAGAATAAGCTAAATTTACGGCCACTGGAGGTATAAGGTGATGAAGCTTTGTTCTGTAATAATGTTTGTTTATTATATTGGACGAGGTTGGGGAAGGATAATTAAAGTGTTGATGGAGGAAAGAGTTAGGGAAGAGGGAAGAGGAAGAAGAAAGTATACAAGGTAATTTATATGAATAGAGCGGTATGTCTTTCACTATATTATTATTATTATTATATAATTTAGTATTTTTTATTTTATTTTAGAGTTTTTATTTATTTTTCTTTCTACCAAAAGGAAGAGGGAAGATAAAATTAAAGTGAAGCTGTTTCTGAGGAAGAGCGAGAGTGAGATCGCCCTATTTAAAAGGTTTGGCTGGGATCAAAATTCCAAGGGGAGAGAAACAATACAAACATATGGTGTATTACAACTACCGAGTAGAGTGTATTTAAGTCAAGTGGAGTAATTATCAAAGGATTACATACGTTCTATACATCTATAGCCAAATCAAAAATAAAATTAAAATAAAAGTACATTGTCGCTGTATCACCACTGTATCGGTACTTGGTGTCGCTTTTCATAATGAGATATTACGTCCTTTCTCTCATATTAAAAGTAAGTCACCTTTTTTTTTTTTTTTTTTTTTCTATATAACAAATAATATTGGCTAGGGTGGAGAGCCAAAAAAAGTCTGGTTTAATATTATTATTACTACTATCCCTCAGAGTTTTCTCTCTCTCAGTGCTCTTTGCTTTGATTCTCGATTCTATATCGAGCTTAACTCAATTGCGCTGCTTCCCATTTCTTCCTTTTTATTGTCCCCTCTCTCTCTCTCCTTTATTATTATTATTATTATTATTATTATTATTATTATTAGGGTCGCCTCAGATAAGAATACGGGCAACGGGTTAATGGAAAAGAGTTGCGAAGAGACCACTAGCAGCCTTGCATCCATGCGCCGGTAAATATAATACCAGTACAGTATTACTTAAATTGGGGGGAAAAGAGACGTCCCCAAAGGCTGGGCTGGTCGTGTGTGCGTCCGTTGGGATCCTTTTCTTTTTCTTACTCTGCGATGCGGGCTGCCATCGATTTTTGATTCCTGCTGTGCTTTCTCGATGTGTATGCCTCGTTTGTCCTTGCTATGACGGGAATCCCACCGACAAAGTGGGCAGAAAATCAACACATATTTCGATCGCGTGCATGGTAACTTCCATGTCTGTAGTGTAAGCTGCTCTCTTCCAAAGAATTTTGAGTAGGAGAGAAACAAAAAAAAAAAAAAAAAAAAAAAAAGAATGATAGGCAAAAGCGCGGACCTCTCTCAATTAGCTAACCACAGGACCATGCAAAGCAAGTTTGATCTGCTGCTGCTTTCCAGTCCCCGGCACACCGCCAGTTAAGCGGAGAAGCTGCCTCCCCATTGGGCCGGACCTATCATGGTGGCTGGAGAGTAAAGAAAAACAGGCGCAAAAAAAAAAAAAGACAAGAGCTGGGGTTCTGCTGCAAGCTTGCAAGCTTGCCTGCCTGAAACGCCAATGCACACCCGCAGCCCAAATATCGCACGCAAGCAAAGGGAAGAGACCCAACAGTATAAGTATGAGGTTAGAAACTGCGACGGAGAAAACACCGCCTAGGCAAAAAATGCATCATAGCGAGAGGTAACAACCGATTACCCGGCCCACAAGAAAATAGAAAGGAGAACGACGAAGCAACCATTCTTATGCTTGGCATGTCTCTCGGTCTCTCTCGCTCGATCATCAGCAAGCTAGAAGCACAATACCATTGTACGAATGTTACAACGATAGATTGCCGTAATGTTACAAGGTCTAGAGTCTAGACCATTGCAAACCTCAGCGCGCACCCTCCTCTACTTCGTATCCTAAAATCTAGAACCCAACGCGTCTCATTAGCGCCGTCTTTTCTTTTCCTTTCTTTTCCTTTTCTTTTATTTTTTTATTTATTTTGGGCTGATTTAATTTTGAGCAGCCTCTGAAACTCCTCGCATGGAACGTACCGCGCAAGACTTTCGCGCGGATCATCGCACGTCAGACATAAGTGCTTCCAGCGTTGAGTTTTTATCGCTCGATCTGACTGGATGTCAGAAAGCTTATCTTTCTCATAGCTAGCTAAAATGAGAGGACTGCAGTTCTAGAAGATCCCATTCGTTGGAAGGTTTAACAAATATCGCTCCGGTGGCGAGAGGCATCGATATATGATCTGAAGAACAGATTTTAAAACTTGAGACCTGCTAAACGCTTGGTATCTATACCTATTACTGAAGAGACCAGAGGTTTGAGTTACTTAAATAACAGCTATTTCCTAGCTATTCCCTATATAAACAAATCATTTGAGTTTATATCATAGTTCTATCCGTGTGGGGAAACTCTATGTATCATTTTTGTTCCGATCACGATACGACGAGTAGCTAAAATAGCACGACATTTCAGCGTGGGATGGATTAGTATTCCTGACTCTTTCTCTCCCATAAATTTACATCAATGAAATCGAATAGCGTACAATCAAATACTCAAAATAGGTATCACGTAGGGCTGAAATTCTTGTTTATAAATAAAAAAAAAAAAAAACGAGGGAAAAACGGAACGCGAAACGTACTTCGCCAAGAAAAGTTGACACAGGCCTCCCAGGGAAGCTGGCGCAGGTTCCTCTTGCGATTGTGCGTCATACAGACAGAGGGACACTAATATTGAATTTTGAACGGACAGAGAAAGTCGATTTAGACCTTGGCACCGTTTAGTGGGGAGTTCCCACTCCTATTCTTCTGATTTATCCGCGGCCGGGCCGGTTCCTATGGAACGTGTGGTTGATAGTACGGGTAGGGACGACGTACTCTTCTTAAGGCGGTAACTCTTAACGGTGCCGGGGAGTTGGGTTACCCCGCTATAAAAATTAAAAAATTAAAACAAGAATGAAAAAAAGAAAGGAAGCATATATACGCGTCAGTTAATGAATCGAGGAAGATTCTAAAGAGAGAAACGAACAGAAAAGGTATAATTTAATAGCAGAATGGTTCAAGGCCTGAACTTCGGCGATCGCGATCGCATATATTTCTAATTCCGTGGAAAGAAAGAAAAGAAAGGTTGTGGTCCACGCAGCCGCTTGCGCAACGCCGAAAAAAATTAATACTAAGTATACTGAAGCCTTAGAAGAGCGATACTTCGATCTTCGCACTGATTAGCTGAAGAACTGAACAGCGTGCGTCTGATGGAGGGGAATCTGGATTCAAATTTCGGCATGAGGCTACCGAGAAAGCCGGACACTGCCGTAGATTTTGATTCCTCTTTTTTCTTTCTTTTTCTAGGAGTGGAAGCTGGTCTAGAAGTGGTAGCTGTAGGATTTTTTGCTGTTTTGTTTCACCACGGAAAAATAAAATCCTTTCTAGCTTTGATGCCCACCGACCTGTAAAGTAACGGAAAACGAAGAGCAACCAAAGTATTCATGTGTACTGTCAATGTCTATTTGAGGCATAGGTGAGAAATAGTTCATTCTGTGCGCAGTCGCTGTTTCAGCAACGACAGTCGTATATATTATTTCTAATTGTCAAACATGTCATCGTCATCTACATTAAAAGCCAAAGATGAGAAATAAGATCTTCTGTCAGCGATCAGAATTACAGAATTGGGCGAACGTGGCCTCTTTCGGGTTGTTGTAGTGAGTTCGAGTAGGATATATATCGCGAGTGAACACCTTGTTATCACGATCAATAAAGAGTAAAGCCTCGTTTTTTTTTTTTTTTTTTTTTTTCTTGTGTGAAAAGTCATTTCTCGATTTAGGTAATGTTTTTTTGGTGGTGGGCTCCGGGCGTCTAGCCATATCCGAAACAACAAGAATATTCCCCACTCTCGGTCGAGTGGTATTAAAGAAAGAAAAAAATAAATAAAAAAAAAAAAATAAGTGGCTACTATTTTTTTTTTTTCTTGTTACAACCCGCGACGTTGTGCGACGAGGTTCTGGTACGAAAAATTATCGGATCGGTACTTCACAAACAAAAATGCTGGAAAACTTTCCGCGGAGAGCTTTGACCCTGCTGAGGCGTATAGGCAGACGGTTGACGCCTTGACAAAGCCTTGAAATGTATCACGAGCGTCGCAAGAAGCGCTTCACTGCCCTCAATTGCAACCCCCCAAAGTGAGGGGCATTTTATTCCCTAAAGGATACTAGACTCACTTGGTCCTCTAGATAGAAAATGTACTCCTGCCGACAAGTGATTGCACCTGATTTCGGTTGTAAATTTCGTTAATGAAACGTTCTTGCCAGAAGGAGATTGCGGTATGACGCATACTCTTCTCTCGAAGTCTCCAACTTCGAGACAGAGAGGAGAAGCAAGTAGAGAATCGTGACAGTAGAAGATAAGTCAGTAAGATATCGTTAAGGAATAATCTTCCATGATAAATGAGATACTACGGTGATCAGGCAAGAGAGGCTACCCCGATCCCTCTGTTTAATATTACTTATATTTATTTTATATATAGCTTTAACTTTTGAAAGACTCATAGCTCTGAAACGTTCTATAACAGTTTTCCATAATATAGAAATAGACCACCGGTCATCATGTAATCTTACCATCATCAACCACCGAAAAGATAAAAATAAAAACACGTTCAGTAAGTAGCTTCTTACTCAACCAGGGACGCCGAGATCATTTTACGGAGAGATACTATTTCGTGCCGCGAGAACCAAATCCGAGCGGGTGATTGAGTGACTCACTTGACTGAAAATACTTGCTGAACGTGCTGTTCAAAAGTTCGAATAACCGTATTCGGCGCATTGAGGCAGCACGCGAGGCTCCAGAAAGGAAAAAAAAAAATAAAAGAAATACAGAAATATATTGTCCTCAAATGGATCGGGCGGTGACGCGACAAAAGTTCCCTCATTTCCCCACAAAGCCTGTTAGTCATTCCTTCAAAGTTTACCGCTTTTCCTTCCTTCTTAATAACAATAAAGTAGTTGCTGCTAGTAAAATCCCTCTCGTCGTCCAGCATTGACCAACGCCCTCTTTCACAGCCCTCCTTGTGGGGATGCGGGCTCGTCATTTAATACAAAATGAATGTTTTCGGCACTCGACCTGTGTAATTGAGGTCAGACCTCTGGGCGGTGTCTGCTCGAAACCAAAAAAAAAAAGCCAGTCGATATCATGGGACTACTATCTCCTTGGTGGTCTTGATATATTGTTTGCTTTTGCGGAGGATCTAAGGATTGAAAGCTAGAACGAAGAAGACGAAAAATCCTCCGCGAAATTGCATGGCAAGTATTGCAATAAATTTGAAAGTGCGGCGGGTTTGATAAAGCGAAAGTATTGTTACCTATTTATGAGTGGGTCCAGAGATAGAGAAAAAGAAAAGAGTACTAAAAGCGAGGGATACATTGAGTACCTGAAGTATCCCGAACCCTGGTTCAAGATTAGCGGTATCCGCAGAGCAATAAACTCCTCTGCCACTGTGGCATCTTAGACGTCTCGCTTCTCATTCGATTGCTGCGTGTGTGGGTTGCGTTTTGTGTGATTCCTGGCTATTCTACACGGTTTTTTTTTCCCTTTGTATTCCTATCACTTTGGCCGTCGCCTTGAGAGAGGGTGGTCGTCATCGAATTGTCGGTATTGCACTCTGGTGGACACGGTTCTCGGATCTGTCCCTTTCGAACGCACCTATTCGTATATTAACCAAAGGAAATAAACGTTATATAACGTTACGAATCCTCCCGAGTATCATTCTAACCATCCCATCAATATTTCAGTTTACTCATCTTGGAAGTGGTTTTGTACAAGAGGATGCGGTTGTCTTTATTACTGTCGTTGACATCATTTGAAAATTAAAAGAGTTTTGTATTTTCCTTACTTTCTTTTAAATTTTTTTGCCTTGAGTCAGCCTGTCAAGTGAGAGGAAGATTTGAGAAAAAGAAAAATAACAAAAGAAAACCCCCAAAGGAAATATCAAAAAAAGAAATCCTCCTCCGTATTTCTTAAAAAGCAAAATACTCCTTCTCGTCTCACTTCAATCGCGGGAAGAATTAATAGTAAATTATAAAAAACTACTTATCTTCTTAACTTGCAATCGCAGAGAAGGGAAGCGTTAAAAGTTCCTTTTTCCTTTTTCCTTCACTTTCGCAGGGTTGCAGGTTGAATTCTGCCCACGTTTTATACCCAAGCCACTGTCGCCTGCATATCAAAGTGCCTCTTTCCACATGCTATCACTGCCGCTTGCACTGATATGTTAGATGTGAGTAACTCAAAACCCCCAGCGAAAGTCGCATTAAAACATCCTTCGTTCTTCCTTTCTTTTTCTACCTCTTTCAATATTATCATTATTATATACATATTCAACCTTTCCCTTTTTTTTTAATATATATTTTCTTTTTTTCTTTTGAAATAAGTAAAATAATAAATAATCATCCCTCTTTTCGCTTTTGCGACCGTTTTCATTTAATTTTGGTTGTTGTTGTGATTATTACTCATGATTGCTGGTATTGGCAATATAGCAAGCAAGATATCATCTCTGACGATTCTCCAAACGATAGTAGGATTATACACCTTTTTTTTTTTTTTAATCATTCTTCCCAAGATAGGATTTTTTCTTCTTCCTCATATTCTCATCAGATCTGGAATTCCAAGCTCCAATAGACAATTTATATCGTCTTTACTACTTCTACCTATTTCAGCAATTTGGAGCAGGCTCAGTGAACGAATTTGTTATAAACTATCTCGAGCTTACCTCTATTACGATCGATATCACTACTTCCTCCAGATCAAGTCGCGCCCATAATCTAAGTGAACCTTGACACTTTGTCACACCAAGATTGCATCAATTTCATATAGACCAAGGGCTACAGTCATCAGGAAAGCATTCCAAGAAGAGTCGTAGATTCTACCTCCAAATTGAAGATTCTACGTTACCCTCGTTGCCTCGGATCCTACGGCCTACACCTTTTTCCCCTCCCCTTGGGTTTGCCTCTGCTTTCGTTCGCTCACGTCGCACATTGTTCAAATATTTCTTTGGACCTACTAGCAGCTCCGCGAAACACTCCGCAAGGGTATGGGCAACTGACGTGCTGCATATATTCAATTCCCAATCAAATCCCCTGTACTCTCAATCGCTGCTCGTCCTCTCCACGCATTTCTCACAGCAGTTTGATAGTTGCGCTAAGCCCCAGTTGAACATATCTTCTTGGTATTAATAGGACAATTCACCCACCATACCATTGCTCAAACCCTTTCACCTTTTTATTCTTTTCACATACTATCCACACATATACATCCATACAAGCATAATAGACGCCTTAATACAGCTACCAATTAGTCATAACTCGGATCAGTAGTTGATAGTCTTATAAATATTCGAAAGACTAAACTTCTTCTTCAGCCACCGGCACTGGGACTTCTATCAAGAAGTTTCTAGTATAATTATCCGTATCATTTCCTTCTGTCGTTACCGTCTATCGAAACAATGGCCTATCCATTTCAAAAACCTGTCGTCGCTGTTTGCGGCAGCGGCGCCCTTGCACGATACATCATCGATGCCATTCTTCGCACTGAACGATGGGATGTCATTGTCCTATCGAGATGTGTACGTTTTCCTCCCTTACACATTGTTTCCAGTTCGTCTCTTCGACTTCCAACTGAAACTAACAGCTCCCTCCTTGGACAGCCCCGCAAAATCTTCCATGCCCTGCTATCGCCGTAGATTACTCCAACCTACGATCACTCAATAAGGCTCTACGCGGCGTACACACCGTAATATCGACAATCCAGACGATACCGCACAGCTTTATCTCATCGAAGCTTGTATTCAATCCGGTGTCGTTAGATTCGCCCCGTCAGAATTCGAGGGTAGCCCTGCCCGGAGGCCGCTTTTCTCTGCTAGTGGCTACAACAAAATCAACGTTCTAAGAGACTCGACGAGGTCAGGGACCACTTACAGTCGACATCATTCGTCTGTGGAATGTTCTATGAGTACTTTGTTCCCGGAGGATGGCGCGCCTGCGGTGGGGCGGGTGGGACACGGGTTCCTTCCTTGTCGATCTGAAGCGAAAGACTGCAACAATTCCGAGTAGCTACCACGATAGCGGACTGAACACAGCTGTCTGCATGACCTCAGCTGAAGATGTTGGAATATTCGTCAGCAAAGCGTTGGAACTGGAGTGGTGGCCCGCAGAGCTAAGAATGTGGGGTGAGAGGTTGAGACTTGGAGATATAATTAAAATCGCGGAGCATGTTCGGAATCGCAGGTTCAGGTCAAGCTTCTTTCCGAAGATGCCCTTGAAGACCGCATGGAAGATGCTATCTGTAATGGCGATTTTAATGGACAGCAGCGTGTACAAGCAATGCAAGCAATTGCGCAAGAGGAATCTTGCTTTGGAATCCAACCTGGCCAACACGATTATATCCGGAGTAATCTGAACACGATTCCCTGAAGTTCGACCTGAATCTCTAGAGAGCTTCCTCAAGCGATTCTGGAAACCAAGCACGAGTCAATAAAACGTATTTACATGGCTCACCGACCGCCATCCCAAAGCAGACAGAAATTCACCTTATTTTTCTTTCTATGGATATATCTCTCCATACATTTCTTGGCTACAACTGGATTTGCTTTTATTGTCGCTCCTATTTCGCTTTGTAGTTTTCGCGTCTTGTTTTGGTTTCTTTTATTTTATTCTTCTTCAATATGCTTTATAATTTCTATTATACCTTGCGGGTATTGCTCGTGCACTTTTTTTTTTTCTTTTTTTTTTTTTTTTTCTTTTCTAATCTCTTTCGAATCGTGTATATAGAAATCGGGCGTTCTGGAGGACTGCATTTTTAGCACGTTTCGTTTGACATTTCTATTTTCTCTTTTTCGGTGTACTGGCTTTTGTTTTTTGATAAATTCTGCATTGATCTTCTAAACATACACCTCACCTCATCTTTGGCTCTTTTTTGCATTATATTTCTTCTTTAACATTTGCCATTTTTCCTTCTTGTAATAGTGTTGCTTATAGAGCATGCACTTATCTATTCTTGTGTTCTCCATTACTTCATGGTTCATCTCCACATACGTGACGGAAATATTACGGTTTTGTGTCATTTTCTAGACCATCTAGACTATCTCTTCTCTATGATCTTGGTTTTCACAAATTCTGCGTACTCTCATCTCTTGGAACTATAAACGATTACACTGTTGGTCGCTCATACATAGGCTTTGGGTAGATATAGTACTGGATAGACATACACACACTCCCCTTACTTCACGCTCTAATATAATACAACTATATGAAGCGCTATAGTGATTAGAGAATTTTCACGTCTTATATATGAAATTTCCGGAGCCGATTTACTTAATTACAAATAAAAGTTATCTGATATAGATGAAGATAGCAAATAAAGATGGACCGTAAGACTATATATACCAGTGAATCCATCAAGTGAGTTTTATATAACACGTATCTAGCCATTAGCACGCCCAATTTTCGGTATTCTTCTCGGCCCGAGATTCACCCCTTCGGCAGTTGCAACGATTCAACCAAATTCAACCACCCAAAAACATATAATTCGTGAGGAAAAAATCAGCAAGAACCTGTAAAAAAAAACGGTATAACCTCATCGACGAGATTTACACATCCCAAGGAATTTCAGCAACCCCCGGATCCTCAGCTTTTTATCTTCCAATTTCCCGTAATAGTATATCCACTTTCCAATCGTAACTAAAAAAAAAAAAGAATGGCCTCCGCCTCAGGTTCTCTGGCGAACACACGCGCCGTCTGCTTCGTGAGCTGAACGCCTACCGCTCCGACCCAAACCCTTGCCTAACGTACCTATACCCACCCGACGAGTCCAACCTCCTCAAATGGCGCGCTGGCCTCCGGGGTACTCCGCAGTCCCCTTACGAAGGCGCCGTCTGGACGGTCGACATAACGGTACGGAGAATTACCCCTTGGCTCGCCTGTTATTTACGTTCGTGACGAAATTTGCCATCCGAACGTTCACTTTAAAGTAAACATCCTTTCCCATTGAGGAAAAATAGCAACCGGAGCTAACCATTCACCCCAATCTATAAAATAAAAGACCGGCGAAGTATGTCTCGACCTCCTGAAGACCGCTTGGTCGGCAGCCTACACGCTGTCTACGACGATGACCGCCGTGCAGACCTCCTGACAACGCCCGAGCCCGATTCTCCTTTGAACGTGGACGCGGCGGGCCTGATACGGTCGAACGACCACGTCGGCTACGATAGTCTGGTGAGGTATTACGTGTGGAGGTACGCGATACCCGAGGTGATCCGAGGTCGTATGGTCCCAATGGTGGACCGGCTGCAGAGAAAGTGCCGTGGCTTCCGGGGATGAGAGGAGGAGGAAGTGATTATAAGCCACAGATTGAGCTTTTATTTTTATTTTTATTTTATTTTATTTATTTTTATTTTGGCTAAGGTGTTTATGGAGGTTATTAGACTTGACGTTAGGGCATTTATTTCAGTTTTCGCTGGAGAATATTAGTCTGGTTATGCTAGCAGGCCTTTCTTTTCCATGCTTAAATGGTTCGTTTTTAGCAGTTGTCTTTTTCTTGAAGCGTTTGATTACTGTACAATATACACACTATGCTTTGTACTTGCAGCTATTTTATAGCGATTTCGTCTACATTCAATACAGCATTTATAACGTACGGCTATCCCGCGCTATGCTAATATTTCGCGTAGTGTTTGATGTTTATGATTTTATGATTGAGTGAAAGAAATCAATATCGTCATAAAAAAAAAGGAAAAAAAGAAAATCATATACAGGAAAAATACAGCGCGAAATACGCGAGCGGCGACCAAGAACCCTGAAAAGCCTTTTCGTGTGCGAGATGCTTAGCTGAGTTGAGTTCTCGTTTGGATTTTTCGCTAGTCTATAAAATAAGTAAAAGATGAGTTCAAAAGCCAAAAACACATAAATAGATAAACGTGTATATAAGATAGCATATTTCTCTAGATTCAAAGCACTGCTGCTTCTATTGAGAAGCCGTACAACCAAAGAAGACCGTGTAGAGCAGACAAAGAAGAACAAAAAGGAAAAGATAATGATAAGAATAAGTCAGGACAATGCTTGGCAGGAATAGGAGTACAATAGGGTGGTCAACAGACATTAGTAGGCTGGAAATGTCGGATAGAGATGTTTATTATCATCCAGCGGATCTCAAAAGGCTGACGTGAATGAGTAGAGAATAAACCCCCCCAAAAAAAAAATGATTTAAATATAGGATAGAAATGAATAATGGAAATATATTATGCACGACAATCCGACAATCTCATAGCCTGTTGATTTCCTTTGCTCGGTTCTTAGTCTCTTCCTCAGCTTCTTTAGCTTATGCTTCTTCATCTTTAACTTTCCTCCTCCTCTTCGTGCTTAGGCATGCATGATCTCGTGGCGCAGCAGGTTCCTTCGTTCCAGATAGGCTAGCCGTCTACCCTTCATCCTCTGCAGGAACCGTTGGCTGAACCATCGGGAACGACCGGCGTAAGATGGATAGACCCGTGGTAACGTCGACTGGACGAGCGTGATGTAGCGTTTTGGACACGGTTGCTAGCCTCTCCTGCTTCTACTGTCTCAGACGGAGAAAGCTGTGCATCTGCTCGACGTTATCGAGCACAATTTGTAGCGTCTTCATGGTCTGCGACTGCAGGGGGCCAACGGCCGACGACACGATGATCCATCCGCAGGAAAATTCGTCCTGCGGTTTTTGTTCGTCCAGCTGTTGCCCGGCGGTCGCTTTTGCATTTTGTCGCACAGGGACTGGTGGCGGTTGGAACGGCACCAGTAGGTCTCGGTGACGAAGAGGTCATTGGGATCTGTATCGATGCCGAGTCGTGGCTGCCGCCGTCCTCTTCAATCACTTCCACCTGCTCACCGGCGGAGACACCTGTCGACGATGTTGACGCAACCCTGGATGCCGCGTGCTCGGGGTAAGGTGGGCCTCAGTTTCTCCTCGATATCAAACACAGCCGGCGCTGTGACTTTTGAGTATCTTTGAATCTTGTATTGCTTAGTGGCATCGGCTTCTTCGAAGATCTTCGAGAATTGGCGCTGTCGTAAAGGGCCGGGACGGGATAGGTTACCGACACTGGTCTATGGAGGGCAAAGAATGCCGACAGTGCAACGTCTGTGAAAGGTTAGGCGAAGAAGGGCGTTAGTAAGTTAGTCTGAATTGACAACAACAGTGTTTATCGCGATACAATTAACACGCTCTAAAATAACTGATAGCGCCAACTTCGGCCCTCTGTTTGATGTCTTGGAAAGGAAAAAAAAAAAAAAGAAAGAAAAAGGGAAGAGATATATATATAGATTCCAACCTTTTGTCGTCAAATAAGTCGTATTAGGGACTGACGGTAGTGCGTTGAGTAGCGACCGCTTCAGTCTTGTCGACTTTCCACCGCCCTCTACATCCTCTACGTCCGATGACCGGCCTTCGAGCCTGCTTTGGAGCTTTTTTCCTGTGGTGCCCGTCACGGTTGCGGTCGCACCGTCCTCTTGGCTTCCAACCTTGCTCCTTTTTTTTCCGAAGTGGCTGGATCGTGCCGAGGACGCTGCAGTGCCGTTGCTGTTATTAGAGTTCTTAGGGAGGAAGATGATGAGCCGTAGCGAGCTGGTGGGAGGCAACCAAGGGCGCAAGTAGTCGCCGGGGTTGGCCACCAAGGCCAACGTGGAGGAAGCAACCGGATATGACCTTAGCAGGCCATCGTTGAGTGAGAGGGAAGGGA